>JBBMKA010067302.1:0-16361 GCA_037833695.1 Sechiopsis laciniata | reverse complement strand
TTCTGTGGTTTTCCACCAGGTAACTTAGGACAGCACCGGGACGGCTAGAGGAGGAGCTGCATGATCATGGGAGCCGCTGACACTCTACTGTTTAATGTTTATTTCCTTTTTCTATTTCAGCATGTTATTGGACATGGAGTCCTTATGAAGTTTTATGTAATGTGATTTGGAACTGTTTTAAATGTTGGTTTTAAATACTGGTCAGGATCTTTATTTATTTATAAAATGGTTTATTTCATCAGAGTATTTGGTTTGCATGTTTTACTTAAAATATGTCTTTTACTTCCATGCATGATGAGTAAGGACCGATTTAGGACCACTTTTGTGTCGGGTCCTTACAATTATATTTCTGGTGTTGCCATGGACACCGAGAAGGTTTACTCAGATCTGGGTTATTTTTTATCGATTGACCAAGAGTGCGCACTTTATTCCAGGTAGGATCACCTATATCGCAGAGCAGTGGGCATAATTTTTTTTGGAGCAGATCGTTTTTGTAACGGCCTAGATTTCTATTTCTGTTCCCTAGGTATGTTCGGTTGTTCGGTTGGGTCGTTAGTGCATCTTAAGCCTTTAGGGGCATTTTGGTAATTTTGCCTTCAGGGGTAGTTTCGTAATTATTTATGGTTTCAGGACTGTTTCTGTTATTTGCTGAGTTCGGTTATTCTTTCGGTTTCAGGTTTTTAGGTAGAGTTGCATCTTGGAAAGCTTGGAAGTTATTTTGGTTAAAAGAGAAAAGAAAAGAAAAGAAATTAATTGTTTAAGTTTCCCTCGCCAAGACTCGAAGCCTGTTGGTTAGAGTTTTGAGGTTTTTTTAAAAGAAGAGAAAAAAGGAAAAAAGGTGTCTTCGCTAAGACTCGAAGCTTGGTTGCCAGGGATACTTGGCAAGAGAGGATTTGTTTAATGGAAAAGAAAAAAAGAAGGTTTTGCGATTGTTCCTTCTCCCTTGCATTTTGTGACTTCTTCTGCCCTAGCCGTGAGTTCATCTTCTTTTCCTTCTCCCATTGCCTCAAGCTCAACTCATCACCATCTTACCGCAAATCTCCTCTAGCCGAGAAGCATCACTTCTCTTCTCCTCGCCTTGCCGAGAGAACTCCTCTCTCTCAACTCCATTACCGAGAATCACCCAAAGGCAACACCATTGCAATCGAGAAGAACACCATCCTTACCGCACATCTACTAGCCAGAAACCCTAGCTGAGACTCTTTGGTTGCAGCACATCGCCAACGCAAGCAGCCCCTCGACACCATGACCCACGATCCCGCGAGCACGCCGCGCAGTAACCCATACACGCACAGCAGAGAACGGTCTTGCCCTTACCGAGAGCTTCACCTTTGCCTTCACCGAGACCTTGCTGCCTAGCCTGTCGTCTTCGGTTTTGGGTAGCTTTCTGAGCCTTGTACTTTTAGTTACCTAGTTTCATTTAGATAGCTGGTGATTAGTAATTTGTGCTTGTTGTTACGATTATTTTCCTAGGTTGTTTTGTGTTGATTCTGCTCAATGAGCACTTTATCCTTGTGTGATTTCTGCTTGTTTTCCAGGTAAGGATTTCTTACCGGGGTTGTGTGGGCCGTGCGATACGTCATTGATTGCATCCCTGTTTACTTGTTTACTGTTTGCGAGCATGCTTAGGGGATAGGTTGTTATGTATGTTTTTTGCAAGCATGTTTAGTGGATACGACCTGTTGTCTCGTCTGTTTCCAGCTAGCATGTATGTTCTCCGTTGACATGTTAGTACCATGCTAGGTTGTTCTTCCGGCATGTATCTCGATATTTATGTTTGAGCTGTTAGTATCCTGCTATGCTGTATATTTTAAGCATGTTTAATCTGTTAGGGACAAGATGCGTATTCTTTGATAGAACCTGCTAGGTTGTCATCATCTAGAGGCTAAGAGCGGACATAACTAACCTTGTCCCCACAGGTCGGGATTAGTGAGGACTTGTTCCCGCCCCCGGCAGCCAGGCGTGGTCTAGCTCACCACACCGGCATAAGCCTAGTTTGTAACCTTCTAGAGTGGAGCCCATCACGGATGTAAACCTGCCTAGGACGGTTCTTAGCTTCAGGCGATCGTCGGTTTAGGCTACTATAGTTGAGTGCTGAGGACCTCGCACTCCTGTAGATTAGTGAAGCTTTTTTTAGTCTTTAGGAAGCGTACCTGGATCGGTGTAGTTTGTGCAGGTCCCACATCCTTACACGATTTTCAGTAGCATGCGGTGTGTGCGCACACATATTATACGCCAAGAGGAGAGCTCCATCAGGCTAATGTTCGTGAGTACACCATTTCCATTTCTAAGTTTAGAGCCAGCCACCGGGTACTCTTCCGATTGTCATAGGAGCAGTTTAGCCGAGGGTAAGAGGCCCTCAAGGACATCTAGTTGGGATCAACTTTTGAATTGGTCATTTGGCCGAGGAAGAAAGACCCTCGAGGATGTCTTTTGGGATTGGTTTTGGGAGCCAATCATTAGGTTGGGAGTAGGAGACTTTCGAGGATTCTTAATTTGCTCGTTAGCTCTTAAGCTAAGATCTGTGTTGGTAACTATTTGCATGTATACTAGGCTGCTAGATGATTTGATGTTTCGTACTGTACCTCGGTTGGAGATTCTTATTGAGTGCCTTTGTACTCACCCTTGTTTTCTGTGGTTTTACACCAGGTAACTTGTGACAGCACTAGAACGGCTAGCGGAGGGAGCTGTATGATCATGAGAGCCGCCGGCACTCTGTCTCCCTTTTATGTTTTCTATTATTTTGATTCAGCATATAGTCGGACACGGAGTCCGTAGGTTTTACATATGGAACCTGATGTTGTTGTTTTGATATTTTATTCTGGTTATTTCAAATTATACTTTGGCCAGGGTTGCTTTTAATGATTTGAACAGGGAATGTTTTAAATGTTTCAAATAGGTTCCGTGAGATTTCAATGTTTATTTATGCAAGTTATGAATTTTGAAAGGATTTTATTATCTTTTAATGCATGCATACTGAGCGAGAACCTAGTCTTAGGACCATTTTGGATCGGGTTCTTACAGTTTGGTACCATGGAGTGCCAGCGAAGATAGTGTCTGATCAAGATTCTCATTTTACTTCTCGTTTCTAGAGGGCACTCCAGAAAGGTTTGGGCACAAAGTGCAGTTTCAATATCGCGTTTCATCCTCAGACAGAGAGGGTGAACCAGATTTTAGAGGATATGTTACGAGCCTGTGTGTTGGATTTTCGGGGCAGTTGGGATCAGTACCTGTATTTGATGGAGTTTGCTTACAACAATAATTATCAGTCGACTATTCAAATGGCTCCGTTTGAGGCCTTGTATGGCAAGCACTATAGGTCTTCAGTGTTTTGGGAAGAGGTTGGCGACATACAGATTTTGGGTCCCAAGTTGTTATAGCTGACTAATGATGCAGTTCAGAAGATCAGGTCTCTTGTGTTGAAAGTGCATAGTAGACAGAAAAGCTATACCGATGATCAACGTAGAGGCTTACAGTTTTATGTTGGCCAACACGTGTTTCTGAAAGTAGTACCGATGCATGGTGTTTTAAGGTTTGCTAAGCATGAGAAGTTAAGTCCTAGGTTTGTAGGCCTCTTCAAGATCTTTGAGAGGATTGGTTCGATTGCTTACCATTTGGCTTTGCCTCCGTCCTTGGCAGTAGTGCACAGTGTGTTCCACGTCTCAATGTTACGTCAGTATGTGGCAGACCCTCTGCATATTGTTGAGTTTGAGCCGTTAGAGCTGAATAAAGACTTGAGCTTATAGGAGAAGCTTGTGCGGATTTTAGCCCAAGAGCGCAAGACCTTGCGCAACCGGGAGATTAGTTTGGTTAAGGTACATTGGAGATATCAGAAAGTAGAGGAAGCAACCTGAGGGTTGGAAGATGAGATGAGGACTCACTATCTGGAGTTGTTTCAGTCCTAGGGACTTTCGGAGACGAAAGTTATAAAAGGAAGGAGTATTGTAACGGCCCAGATTTTTATCCCAGTTCCCCAGGTATGTTTCATAGTTAATTCGGTTGTTTCGTTGGGCTGTTAGGGCTATTTTAGCCTTGAGGGGCATTTTGGTAATTTCAGCTTATATGCTAGTTTGACAATTCAGTGAGCTTCAAGGTCGTTTTTGCATTTAATTCAGTTGTGGACTGTTTTGTGGTTTGAGGTAACAGGGCTATCTTTGCAAGATAAGAAGGAACAACTTTTTGTTAATTAAAAAGAAAAAAGAAAAAAAAAAGAAAAAGGTAAAGAAGGGGTTTTGATCGATCGTTTGATTTGATCGATCGTTCCTAGGAAAAAGAAAAAAAAGCCAGAACAGTTCCCTTTCTCCCTCTCATTCTATCCTCCTTCCTCTTCTCCATCCTCCTATCGCCGATCACCGAGCCTTACCGCCAGGACCAAACGCACGCACGTTTCAGACCGCATCGCTTTCGCAATCACAACCACCGAGCATCCCTGTCACGCCTCGCCTGCTCGCTGCTGCACGTAGCCCTCACAGCTGGATCACCGTGCGGCCTCACCCACGCCATCGCTGATCGTAGCTTGCCTGCGATATCCCAGCCCGTGCCGCATCGCTGAACGTTGTTACCTCGCCCACACAACCTTGCTGCCCAGCCACACAGCGAGCACACGCCCGCACGCGCATAGCCTCGCTGTGCCAACCCTGTCGCACACGCTTGCCCATACAGCCAGCACGCCCGCGCAGCCGTGCATTATGGTGTTGAGCCTCCCGTTCGAATTTGGGTAACCTCCGTTCCTTCGTGTCCCTTAGTTGTTTGGTTGGCTGTTTTAATGTTAATTAATTGTTTATTATTACTGTTAAGTTTTATTCTGTATGTGTTGGTAACTACAGCTCAATGAGCATTTATTGTCTGTTATGTCTTGTTTCAGGTAAGGATTTCTGGTCGTGGTTGTGTGGACCTTGCGTGAATATGCATTGATAGTATTGTATACTGCCTGTTTTACTGTTTTACGAGCATGTCTTAGTGAATAGGTTGTTGTGTTATCCTGACTGTTTGAGAGCATGTGTTGACTTCTTGTGACATGTCTATTAGTACATGCTACGGTTTCTCGTCTTTACTATTAAGCATGTTGTGATCTGTTATGAGCTTGACGAGTCAAAATCTTAGAATAGTTTTGGTTAAGTAGTCATCATATAAAGGTTGAGAGTAGACACGACGTATGTTATCCCCACCAGGTCAGGCCTAGTGAGGAAATTTTCTCGCTCCCGTTAGTCGGCTGTGGAGTAGCTACCACTCCGACATAAGCCTAGTCAGTAGTCTACTAGAACAGGGTCCTTTCCTTGGTGTAAGCCTACCTCGAGACTATCGTTAGCTTCTGGCGTTGGTGTGAACTGGCTGCATAGTTGGGTGTCGAGGTCTCCCACCGGCTGTGGATTAGTGGACACCATTTTGAGTCTAGTTAGGCATGCGTATCTGGATCGGTGTAGTTTATGCAGGCCGACATTTACCCAATTTGCAGCAGCATGCAGTGTATGCGCACACGCATTAGATACCGAGAGGACAGCTCCCTCGGGCTATTGTCGTCAGTACACCATCCCATTCCTATTTAGAGCCAGGCACTTGGGGACTCACCTAGGTGTCCAGGATCAGTTAGGGAGCTCGTCACCTAGCCGAGAGTTAGAGACTCTAGAGTTTTAGGAGTTATTTAATAACTCAAGTTTCTGCAACTTGTTGGTAAGCTCTATTGCATGTATGCTAGGATGCTAGATGATGTGTTGTTTACGTATTGTACCCCGACTGGGGATTCTTACTAAGTGTCTTTGTACTCACTTTTATTTCTGTGGTTTTCCACCAGGTAACTTGGGATAGCACCGGGACGGCTAGAGGAGGAGCTGATGGATCATGGAAGTCTGCCGGCATTTACTCTGTTATTTTTATTTGAGTCTTTTGTTCAGCATGTAGTTGGGAACGGAGTTCCTTCTAGGAGGATTATGTTCTATTTGTTTTAAATAAATCTCTGGCCAGAGGCTTTAACTGTTTTTGGATAATTTTTATGTTTTGACCGTTTATTCTTTTTGAAATGTTTAAGTTCCTTCTGGTTTTTCAATTGTTTGTAATGGTCTTAAATTCATGCATGCTGAGTAAGAACTGCTTTTAGGACTGTTTTAGAGTCGGGTTCTTACAGTTCAGGTTCTGGATCAAACACAAGAGTAACGCTCATGCACCAATCACACTAAAATGTTGAAACAAATGAAAACTGCAAATATATTTATCTTTTTTTTTTGTTTATATTCTAAACACTCTCGTCTCAAGATAATTTTACATAGTCCCTGGCAATGACGCCAAAAACTTAATGCGTTCTGGGGTAGCGAATAGCTAAATGCTTTAAGTGTCGTTAGTTTGTACTTCACACAATATATGCGGTCTGCAACAAGTAATAAGTAAATTATCGATCTCCACACGGACTGGAAACTATCCGAGGTGATGTTTGAAATTGAATTGTAAATTGCACGAATATGATTTTGAATTGGTTTGTAATTGAATCATAAAGTTAAGAAAATAGCAAGATAAGTAATATTGATAAGATAAGGCTAGACTAAGATACTCATGAAATTCAGCAGCAATGTGATAAATAAGAAACTTGCGGTAAGGGACTCTATCATACTACGCCTTACTAACTTCTGTTTTCGTCTTCGTTTAGCATCTAGTTTGACTTCCACCTCAACTATATGTAATTACGAGTCGGCGCTAAGTATGTGATAGTTATGCGTTTATTCCTAAACTCCGATTCAAAGCATCACAGATGTAACACTACCTATCAAACATGCAAACTAGACTTAGGTTATTTTCTCTTCCAATTTACAACCTATTAGTTTGTGTGGATGGCCGGTCAACGCTCACTATTATATTGATGTACCTAATTTACATGCTCTAGATAAACCCTTCCAGTTTCTTCCTACAACATGACTAAAATTCACTTTCTCCTAGCTTTGCCCTAATGAAGTTAGTTCATGAAACAGACAGAAAACACAAAACACAAAATGGAAAACATATTAGAATTGTATTACTGAAGTAAAATGAGTCTAACAATAAAAAATAAATAAATAAACAAACTATCGTCGTCTCGGTCAAGTCTTTGGATTCCTCTCAAAAGATAAAACTAGAGAAAAGACCTCTACCACTCTCTATTAAACAAACAATCTATTTATAGGACTAGGTCGTCATATCTCCGAAGCTCCCAGAATGGCACCAATCAATCTTCGCAATAATTTCTCGTTTAATCCTTGCCAAATGTGTTTTGATTTGTCTAAGGTAGGAATTCAGTGATTTCAGCAATCTGTCTCTTAATTTGTCTAGTTAGTCAACTTCTCGTTGTAAGACGATTCCTTATTTATTTACTTGAAGTGCTTCTAGCCTTTGTCTTCCGAGCTTTAATTGCTCACAATCGCGCATCTTGATTCTTAGCGTCGCACTGTCCCGTTAGCGCTAACCCTGCGAAAACAAAAATCAACGTAAGTCCTGCGAAATTCGGGCTAAACATACTATTATGGTTGTTTTCCGCTTAATAATTGATATCTTTACACCTTTTTATTCTTAATTTTTTCTTACTCGCAATAATTTTCAATTAATAAGCGCGAACAATGTCCGAAGTTAGGCTAAAATGTGACTTTATTTTAGAGTCATCAGAGGCTCTTGAGACACTCACTTGTTCGAGATAATACGACTGGTCATGAAGTTCGTTACACGACTATCTAGCTCAAAAATAACTTTTCACTACTGGTGTACTGACACCAATCTAGGTGAGCCATCTACCCGACACTCGATGCGTGTCTGCATACACCGCATGGTGCTGAAAACCAGTCAGGTGTAGGCCTATACAGTATTGAGCTGGTCTAGGTCGACATGCCTAATGACTCGAAGAAAGGTGTCCACTGAGTCACAGTTCTAGAGGCCCTCACCAGCGATCAGCCTGTTCACACCTATCGCCCCAAGCTAAAACCCTCCCATAACAGGCGTATACTATGATCAAGGCCTGCCTATAAGGCTACAAACTAGGCATCGTTAAGGGCAGCATGTTACATCACATCTCCAGTTATTGGGCGCGAGATTAAATCCTCCACAACACTGAGCCAATGAGACAACAGTTGTGTCTCTACAGCCTCTAGATGATGAGAACTAAGAGTTTTATTACAAATGCTTATCAGCTCAGTTCCAACAGATCACCAAACATGCTCAATTATTCTCATTCAGTCATCTTAACAGGATACTATTCATTACATGATCAGGACTAGCTACAGGCTAACATATCATCACCAGCTCACACACACACCAAGAGAAACACAGAACGACCATAAGAACAACAACATGCTAAGACTCCATAATCCTAGCATGCTTCACAAGGAAAACGATAATAAAATCACATACAAGATGCACCCCGAAATCCCACAATCTCGAGGTACTTAAGCATATAAAACAAATTAATAATTAATGTAATATTATAACATGCACATAGTGGCACCCCGGACCCCATAATCTCAAAGCACAACATATAGAATAAATAATTAACAAACACACGTCAATATGTACCAACAACACGATGAGTTTCTCCCTGTGCAAGGTCCATACAACCCGAGTAGAGAATCCTTACTTGTTCCAATAATACAGAACAATCCAAGAAAATGCTCCTTGAGTTACAGTCAAAAGATCCACTAACAAGCTGGTTCATCCAAAATCCTGATCATGGCTGACCAATTCTGACGAAACACGAACCTAACAAAACCACGACATTCGCTTAACAAGCAATCCAACAAAAATACAAGGTCAACTTACCAGTTTCAACAAAATAAAACAAACTCTAATTAACCAAGATCAGCCTACGAAACTTACCCTAGATCTAAAATTGATACGACATGAGCACACGGGTGCACGCTGTTGCTATGATGAGAAGAGAATGGCAAAAAGCGTGTGTGCTGGGCTACTGATTTGGCGCTGGTGTGCGACTGCAAGAGCGCCGAATAGAACATGGCACTAGCTGGGGTTGAGGCATGCGCGCAAGCGAGCTGGAGCAACAAAATGGCAGAGTGCGGGCGAGCTTGCGATCGCATGCGCTGGGCGTGGGAAGTGGTGGCTCGCGACGGAGCGACTGGGCAGGTGCTCAGCTTGTGCGCGAGACGGAGTGGCTGCAGCAAGGGAACTCGCGCATGGGCGATGGTGGTGCTGCAGCCGTGGCGAGGCTGTACAAGCAGTGAAGACGCCAGTTGGTGCGGCTTGGCTGGAGGGGAAACGCAAGCGCATGCGGTGAACTGTGCACACGGTCGTGTGGCTCAGAC
This sequence comes from Sechiopsis laciniata, assembly GCA_037833695.1. Classification (NCBI taxonomy): domain Eukaryota; kingdom Viridiplantae; phylum Streptophyta; class Magnoliopsida; order Cucurbitales; family Cucurbitaceae; genus Sechiopsis; species Sechiopsis laciniata. The sequence continues at coordinate 7,095 of JBBMKA010067302.1, read as the reverse complement.
TACTAGGCAACAGTGATCGGTCGATTCTGAGGCGGTCTACAACGGTAGAGGCGTGAGGTAGGTGACAAAGACATTGCGGCGGCGGCTGGGTTGGGGTAGAGAGGGAGAGGTTAGAGATGAAGATGATACCTAGGATTTCCTTTTGTCTTTTCTTTTTTTTAAAAAAATATAAAATAAAATAAAAAATGATCCTTTTTACCACTTCCAAATTTCAGATTTTCTTTTTATTATAATAAGGCTCTAAATACATTTTCTTTCCCTTTTTATTTCAATTCCACAAACTCAATTTTTTTTTTCTTCTTTTCAAATAAAACCAAAACATAATCCCTTAAACTCCTTTGTACTTTTCTTTTACAAATCCACATAACTTAATTTCATAAATGCCCTAAGTTTCTCAAAATTCCAAAATAACCCAACATTAAACCATAATTGCAAAGAGGTCCCTAGGGTAAAATTACCAAAATACCCCTAAGGTCAAAAGTAACAACAAAGTACTCTGCAACCCTCGGGAAAACAAATAACCGCGCCTGGAGGGTCCAACCGAAAATGTGGAGCGTTACAAGATACGTGTGATAGCTCTCAATCAGAGCACATTTTAGGCTATTATAGTTTGCATTATTCTAAGGATTAGAGGAAGTAAGTGGGCAAAAATAGTAAATTGCGAGTATAAACCAATGGAAGTTGCATTCATTCATAATTTAGCATCACAAGTGTAGCTTTGCGATTTAAGTACAAATATTGAATAAAATGCGCTAAAATATTATGTAATGTAGGAATACGAAGAACGTTAAAGTGGGAAGGACGAATCAATGCGAATGTCGATCCACTCAGCAGAATTGCACATTTTCAAGGAAGTCACGTTCGTAGAATCATGCCAACATGGAAACAAACAGAGAACCGATCAAGCAATTAAGAGGGCGTCAATCAAAGAAATCCCAGCAGAAATCAAAAGATCATGCATTAATGAACATTTTCCAGCTCACCTCAACTTGCTAACCAAGTAATTCATTTCTATAAATAGCAAGAGGGAAGCCAAGGTTCGGTGAGCTGGTCGATTGGCCAATCTCAAGGAAAAAAATATGGTGGTGTTTGTGGGAATCGATGGTAAAGGGATTGCACACTTTACAACTACACCAATTCCAACTTTTATTGTTTTTCTTAGAAGTAGTTATAGCTGTGAACATTTAGTAGTAGTAACAAAACTAACTCAAAGCATAACCTATTGCTAAGTGTGACTCGGAATCGCTTACGCTTAAGTATACGCGATCAGAATGCAGCAAGTGATAAGTATTTATATTTTATCGTTCTCCACTGGGATTGATGTCTATAACTAATAAAATTAATGTGAGAGTTATGCAAATTAAGTAAAGAATGGGTTTGAGTTGTTGTGTGTTGTGATTATGGATGCTAACAGTGATTAAATATGGATGCTAACAATATGTAAACGTGAATCCAATGAGGAGTGATAAGAAGACAGCTATACAAGATATTAAGGGCACGAGACTAGTTATCAAGTTTCATGCTTTCCTATCCTAATAAGTACTTTAGCACTTAATGATTTATGGCAGATCCAGCTTCCGCTGCGATCTCCGTGCTAACTTAGGAAGACGCAAGTGTTAGTAAGGTTATTCCTAACACTTCGAATGGTGAAAAGCTTTTCACCCAATCCTAACTTAGAATATTATATCATCCTGTAGTTCCTTCTTCCAAACTCGCTGCAGGCTACATGCGTGGGTAGATAACCGATGTTAAGGAGACAGCTTGTGTTTATAACTATGCTGCATTATAGGAGTTTATGGTCAGGATGTTAGGAGTGTAGGTTATTATGTTTTACACTGCTATATTTTTATTTATTATACATGCATCGATTATCTACCCATGTATGTAGCTTGAGCGAGTTTGGAAGGAGGAACTGCAGGATGATCTAATATTCTACATTAGGATTGGATGAAATGCTTTTCACCATTCGAAGTGTTAGGAATAACCTTACTAACACTTGCGTCGCCCTGAGTTAGTATGGAAATCACTGATAGCTCTCAAATAGAGTGTATTTTAGGCTATCTTAGTTTGCATTATTCTAGAATTAAAAGGGAAAAGTAAGTGCTAATAGAAGAATTAGGATGAAATAACTTACAAAATCAGCATGCATTCATAAAGTAGCATCGGAAGCACAGATTCGTGTTTTTAGCATAAATCTTGAGTAAACGATGCCTAATCAATGCTAATGGCAGGACATATTAAGCTACACCATGAAAAAGACAATTAGCACTGACGATGACCAGCAGCGTAAAAAAAGGGCGAATTCAAAATGAAAACACGTTCGAAAAATACAAGCCAACAAGGAAATAATCGAGAGTTGATCAATAATCAAGGCGGCGTCAATCAAATAAATTTCAGCGACAATCAGGGGATCCTACATTAATGAAGATTTCACAGCTCACCTCGACTTGTCGGCCAAGTAAATTAACTCTATAAATACCAAGGCCGGGAGTCAAGAAAGGTGAGCTGGTCGGTTGGCCATGAAGCCTATCATGGAGAAAAGCAAATGATGGTGTCGTAGGAGCCGATGACAAGGGGACTGCACATTCTTAGCCATGCCAATTCAATTTTACTGTTTTTATTAGGAGTAGCTTGTAGTTTTGAACATTTCATAGTTGCAATAAAATCATCTAGTTTAACTTCTATCTGATGTTTGTCTCTATAGTTGTGCTGTAGGAGTTTATTTTTACTATTCATGAATAGAAATATGCTAGGAGCGTAGGTCATTGAGTTTTATACTGCTGCATAATATTTTATATATATGCGTCGATTAGCTACCCACGCATATACCTTGTGGTGAGTTCGAAAGAAGGAACTGCATGTTGACCTAGTATGCTACATTAGGTTGTGTGAACGTCTGTTCACCACTTAAAGTGTTAGGAATAACCTTACTAAATGCTTGCGTTGCCCGGTTGCTAAGTATGGAGTTCACAACAGAAGCTAGTCCTGCCATAGATCATTAAGTGCGAAAGTACTTATTTGTTAGGGAAGCAAGACTCTTTTTGGCTAGTTCGCGCATTTAGCATTTTCTAGGATTGCTAGTTAGCATTACTCATTGCATCATATTTATTTTCAGCAACATATTTACATATCCAAATTCAACCAAATCACAACAACTCAAACACGCATGCTTTACTTTTCAGCACAACTCTATCTTAATAGTGTTAGCTCTAGACCTCAATATCTGTGGGATCGATAAATTTATATACTTATTACTTACTGCAATTCCCAACCGCGTATACTTGCACATAAGTGATTCTGAGTAACACTTAGCATAAGTTGACTTTGAATTAATTACTTTACAATATATTAGCACCGAAATTGTAACCCATCAACTGTAACAGAAGTTGGATCTGCAATAAATCATTAAGTGCGGAAGTACTTATTAGGATAAGAAAGCTTGAAACTTGATAATTAGTCACGTGCCCTTAATATCTTCTATAGCTGCCTTCTTATCACTACTCATTGCATTCACGTTTACTTATTGTTAGCATCCATATTTAATCACTAATAGCATCCATAATCACAACACACAACAACTCAAACCCATTCTTTACTTAATTTGCATAACTCTCACATTAATATTATTAGTTCTAGACATCAATCCCTGGGGAGAACGATAAAATATAAATACTTATCACTTGCTGCATTCTCACAGCTTATACTTACGCGTAAGAGATTTCGAGTCACACTTAGTAATAGGTTATGCTCTGAGTTAATTACTGTACATTTATATTAGCACTCGAAATGCCCAGCCAAATTTTTAGTGCCGTTTCTGAGGATTGATTAATTAGAATTAGTATTACTAAGGTGAAAGTAGTTTTTAGCGATTTAAAGGCTGAATACTTGTATTTTAGGGGAACTGAGATTTAAGGCAATACAACCAACAGGGAAAGAAGTCCCAATCACATTACCACAAGCACGAGCGTCAAAGAAGGCGTTTCATTACTTTGCGAATCAGCAATGGAGCAACAAAAATCTGCAACAAACACATTTTTTATTAGCAACAAGGCTACGTAGAGGAGACTAGCACAATAAAATTTTATTCAGTGTATCCTAACTGAGAGTAACAGCCGCAGTTTGTGGGAGATCATAGCAATTTTTTTCAGCATCACTTCAGTCTACCTAGAGATCGCAGCAACATGAGCCATACATGGGAGGCTAGGAGTCATGAACCTAAGGGTCCGATGTATAATCATGGGAAATTTCCATAAGACATTACCACAGAAGAGGAAGAGCAGCTAAGACGAAAGCAATGGATGAGGGACAATGGTATTATACCAAAACCTCAATAGCCTAATCAATATCACAAAAAGTCTCTGAATACAATCATAGACAGAAGTGTTGCCAGCAATGTAAGAGCAGAAGAGACATATCTAAGAGCCGATGTACTTAATCGGGCATCAGCAGTGAATTTTTTCAATGAGACTAAACTCTCCTGGGAAGATTTTTGGCTATCCATGATTGAACGAGGAAAAGAGGCCGAGGCACTGCAACGGGCAGTAGAAATAGACAGAGAACAAAGAAGACATTTTCAGTAGCAGGAGAAAGCTTAGGCAAGGTTCGCCACCTTGGCCACTCTAGAGGTTGATATCATAGACTGAGTTGTGGAAGAAAGCGAAAAGGTTCCAATGTTGTTAGGAGTGATGAAAGCCAAAGCGACGATGAACATTCTCAAGTTAGCATGGTATGTAATGAACCTGCAGAGCCAATTAGTAGGATCCTACATCAAACCATAAGGAGAGATGCAAAGTCAACTAGTCCGTAGGAAAACAATGTTAGCGCCCTAAACCATGGGCTACTTGCATAGTACCCATAGTTTTTACGCTATCAGCACCGCATACATAAAAAGAATTGATCAGTAGAGGAAGTGACACATGGGCAATTCAATTGAGCTTCAATTTGATGCTCCACACCCTATCAACACTGAGAGTGGTAGGAAGTATACGCCTTAAGGCACACGACAGAGAAAGGCAGTAGAAAGTTATCAAAGATGCCTACGATCCAAAGATATATAAATGGCCCAAGCAAGGACAAATCTTATCAGACGGAATTAGCACAGTGGTTCCGCCCAGGTCTTGCTTAGCAATTTTTATAGCAATTTTTAGAATAGACAGTTTTTCTATTGCTATGCTGTGTTTATTGCTATGTTGTGTTATAGGAGTTTTTGGTGAAGATTCTTTTGTAAAAGCATGTTAGGAGTATAGGTTATTATGTTTTACACTGCTGTATTTTTATTTAGTATACATGCGTTGATTAGCTACCCACGCATGTAGCCTGCAACGAGTCTAGAAGAAGGAACTGCAGGATGATCTAGTATGCTACGTTAGGATTGGGTGAAAAGCTTTTCACCAATTGAAGTGTTAGAAATAACTTTACTAATGCTTGCGTCGCCCTGAGTTAGTATGGAAATCACAGCAGAAGCTGGACTGCCATAAATCATTAAATACAAAAGTACTTATTAGGATAGGGAAGCATGAAACTTGATAACTAGTCCCGCGCCCTTAATATCTTCTACAATTGTCTTCTTATCACTACTCATTGCATTCACGTTTACTTATTATTAGCATCCATTTTTAATCACTATTAGCATTCATAATCACAACACAACAACTCAAACCCATTCTTTACTTTATTTGCATAACTCTCACATTAATACTATTAGTTCTAGACATCAATCCCTTTAGAGAACGATAAAATATAAATATTTATCACTTGCTAGATTCTGACCGCGAATACTTATGCGTAAGCGATTCCGAGTCACACTTAGTAATAGGTTATGCCCTGAGTTAATTACTGTTCATTTATATTAGCACCTGGAATGCCCAGTCAACACTAGTGGTTCGCTCTGTTAGTTTTCCCTTGTTCGAGCTCATGCCATTTTGGGCATGGTGTGGTTAGTTGATAACCACGTAGTCACTGACTACCTTTGGAAGAAGGTCAATCACAGTCCTTCTTCTTTACCGAGCTTCAAGTTTTGAGGGTGCAAGTCGGACGACCACCTTTATTTTGTTGCAACCCACTTAACCTGATTCATTTTGCAAAGTGTGGAGTTTTTCCTCCCTGGATTGTCTTGTGATGTGTTAACAAAGTTGAGCCAGAAAGTGGTGCTCGTAGGGTGGAGTTTGTTATTGCGCTTTCTGAAGGAAAGTCACTTTGTGGTAAGTGTGAATTGGGGAATGCGCAGGAAGTTGCAAGAGCTTGAGCAAGTGTATCTTTGCTTCAGTGTGGTTGGCCCAGTGGGGCCAGTCTTTTGTTCGTGTTTAGTGTTATAGCTAGTACGGGTTGGCTTTGCTTTTTCAAGCTCTTTGTGAGTTTCAAGGCATCAAGATCTGAGTTTTCTAAAAGTTTCTTGTCACTAGAATTCTGTTTACCCCAAAATTTTAAGAAGAAGAATAAATATTTTGAAACCCAACCACTGATAGTAAGATACGATGTTTTGAAACAAGAATAGTGACCCTAATGATTCAACAATTAGATTTTTTTTTTTTTTTTTTATCCGTGACTGTCCGGGAAAAACAATTAGAATTGAATGATTTAAATCACAGTGATATTATTAACCATGTCGATCCAATAGTTAAATGATTTTTAAGGGAATGCAAATTTCGGTTGGTTGAAAATGTTTTGAACAGCTGGAGCTGTTAAGTGAAATTTTAACTCGGATGATTTCAACAATAGGAACAAACGTTTTTAACCTATAATCAATGATTAACAATCATGTGAACCCAAATAACTAGATGAGTTTAAAACCATTTACAAATCTTTATTGAGTTGAAAAGGTTTTAAGCAACTAGGAGTTATTTAGTGAAAGTTTTGTGGTGGCATCAGAGGGTGCAATAGGCCACTTGGAGATCGAAAGAGGAGCGAGGTGCAATCTCGTTCTCTAGGGTGTTGTGCCTTAAAGTGGCTTTCGGGATGAAAGTCTCTTTAAAAGGAGAATATTGTAACACCCTAGTTGTTTTAAACGTATTTATGTGTTTTGATGGAAGTTTATAATCTTGAAACATCTCTAATTATTTAGCTTTAATTCTTATACTTAAAAAGAGTAGTTATATA
>JBBMKA010067261.1:0-16364 GCA_037833695.1 Sechiopsis laciniata | reverse complement strand
ATATATATATATATATATATATATATGTATGTATGTATGTAGGTATGTATGTATAGTAACTTTTAGATTAGAACAATTGAAAATGAGAGATTCAAACTCATGATCTATTTTGATCAGTGAATATACATTAATATCGTTGAATTACTATTCATGTTGATTATATATATATATATATATATGAATTCAAATTCTTCATGTCAATCAACACAAATAATAATTCATTCTAACATAAATATGTATTAATGACCTTTAAAGCATGGGTTTGAATCATCCCACATAAATTATTGTTAAACTAAAAAAAACAATACTAACGTCCAAAAGTTCACATCAGAAGTGGGAGGTTAATAGTCATTAAAAACATAATTCTATTAATATCTTGTACAATAATCTTGAGATTACATGTTTAAATCTAGTTTGCTTCAAATGTCATTGAAAAAAAATTAAAAAAATAAAATTTTCCATGTAAAATTACCTTAAAACCCCAAGTATATGCCCACGAATTTATGAGAAATTACAAAATGAGCCACAAGAGAAAAATAACTGCAAAAGTGTGGGCTTTAAATGCATGTTCCCAACAACAAAATGAGAAGCGTGAGAAACTCGTGAATTCATTGTGGTCTCATTTATGCGATTTGTACGCCCGGCACGTGACCCATGTGACTGTCACTCTGTGGGCCATTAGATCTCCACCGATCAAATTTAATATGCCTCCTCAAAACAATCTTAGCCGTTAGATGAAGTATAACACTTTGAATATATATTGCGATCAATTTTTATTTTTTCTTAAAATATATTTATTATTAGATAGATTGATTCACCCACATAAATAAATATCGATCCAATCATAGTTTAATTGGTAATCATGTGGTATAAAAAAATGACAATCATGTTGGTAACTTTCGTTCCCTATAATATGAGCTCAAATCTTTTTATTCTTATTTGAATTATAATACTTCATGCATTTTAGATGGAAATTTGAAGATTGAAACTAAATCTTTTTAGTATATAATACTTCATGCATTATAAACTAAATTATGTCAATTGAGTTATATTTTTGTTGATATCAATTTTAAGAATAGTTTCAAATAATTTTGTTGTTTAACAACATTTGACGAAAAGAATTGTTGTGAACTATGATTATAGAAATACATGTATGTCAGTGAGTTTGATCATCTACTTACCTATGTTGAGGATTTCACATCTTCATAGCAATTTTTAAAATAAGTTCATTTAATTGTCAATTGATTTAAGATGAATATTCATACTATCTAATATAATATTCAGTCATTAAACTCAAACTAATATTCAATCTAATAAAATGAAATGTGGGTTCAATTCAAGATTGACGAAACTCAAGTATATATGTAAAATGTATGAGCTACTCCTAAGTATAACTCATGTTACAAACTATCTCTAATATTTTTTTTTTTATAAAAAAACAAATGCTCTGTAACATGGTGTAAAACAAATCTTATTGTTTAACTTTAAATAAAATTGTCAATCACAATGCTTCACCAATTTGAGTTCACCTACAAAAAATCTTTAAATAAAAAAAGAGTTCATATTATTAAAATAGAATTTGGCATACCAAAAGAAAAAGATGATGACACGAGTAGGGCACGTGACGTAATGAGAATCAAATGAGAGATGCAAGAAACGTAAATAAAAGCAATTAAAAGGGCAATTTAAGTCAATAAATGTCTTTTTTAATAGCCATTTATGATTTTAATTAATATTATTTTTTGTTGTTACTTTTACTCGGAAGCATAATCCCTTTTTCTCGCCCGAGTTGTGCACGTGTGCAGATCCACTTGTTTTTATATTATTGATTTTCGGTGTCAAGAAAATAAATAATTTTAATGTAAAATAATAATAATAATAAATAAATAAAATTTTCTTTTTCCTTTTTTCCTTTTTTCCTTTTTTTTCTTTTTTCTTTTCCGAGAGATTAAGCATTGCACGAACGGTTCTCTCATAGCCATTATCCTAATTGCTTTCTGATGTTGATATTTCAACCTCTTCCTTTGCTCTCATTTACTCTCCTAAAAGCATTTTTATTTTGTACCATTTTACTCTTTGTACTGAAAAGAAAAATAATTATTATTGATTACAATTTGTTGAATTATTTAAATATATAAAGTAAATGTATTTCCAAACTTTATTCGATAAGATGGAATTTTATCTAAAAAAAGTTCTTGAATGATATAAATATATATAAAGTAAATATATTTCTAAACTTTATTGGCTAACCTAGAGTTTTATCTCAATATTAATTGATAAATGTGACAAATACTCTTCATTTTTTATAAAGTAGTTAGATTACCTTACTTTTTAAATGTGAGATAATATGAAGATATTTAATATACCTCTTAAGATTTCTTTGGGTACATCAAAATTTAGATATGAATGTATGGAATGAATACTCGTTTTGATTGGAATGAATATTCACATAAATTTAATTAACTATGATATTATATTAGATAACATATAATTTTATCTTAAAATTAATTAGTAGTTAGAAAATAATTCATATTTCTTGTAAAACTATTGAAAATTCTTCTTCTTTTTAATGGGAAGACAAGATGAGGATCTCTAATAATAATATATATTTTTTTTAATAACAAAATCTTATCACAGGGAAAATTTAAGTCTTTTAAAAAAAAAATTAAAATTAAAGTCAATATATAACAAATTTAAAAATACACATATTAAAATATTATTTTAACCTTTTTATTTGAATGCCTTTTGATTGACACCTCACTTTTTAACATTCTAGAGGAAAATCTTATTTATTTTGCCATTTCACTTTATAACTTTTTTTTTTTTTTTTTAATAATGAAACCACCTTTGTTTCTGTGCTCGCTTATTCATAAACCTAGTTTCACCATTTTTTTGTATTTTTCTTTTATTTTCTCCAAACATTTTCAACATCAATAACACAGTAAGGACTTTGAATTTTAGTGCCTAAGGGAATTTCTTTAGCATTTTAATTATAGTTTACGGCAAAATATATAGGTTGGCCTACACATTTATTTAGGAATATTGAGTTATTTTTACCTCGAATATGTGGATAGAAGTGTACATAGTTGGACTTAGGTTGGAGATTTTAAGGATTAACTCAAAATTTTGAATAGGTCAATCCTCCCTTCCGTTGAATCATATGCCCTAGAGCAATTTAACCCAACTCTATATTTTTTGGTTGTGTTGGATTCTCGGGTTGTGTGTTAATCTTCCATTTCCTTTATAAAACAACTATATTCGACCCGTAAATATACAAAAAAAATAAATAAAAGATAAATAATATTATACTTGAACCTAAATTACATATTTTACTAATGCATGTTATTTATTAATATGTTAATAACCTATTTTATTAATTAATTATTCTTCTCAGACACATACATGTACATATATACATATACATTATTCTTTAGTTCATATTGAGTTAGTTTGCACTAGCAAAAAATTGATCAACTCTGAAACCAACTCAACCTAGTTCAACCCAACTCAAATAAAATTATAACTCAACCCAATTTTTACAGTTTAAGTTGAGTAGTCTACATTACTCGACTCGTCCATTATTTTGTACATCCCTATGGGTGAAATTCAATTGGAAAGTTTGAATGGGTATAGTTTGAACAAAAATTAAATATAATTTTGGTTTTGTACTTTTAAGTTACATTTTTATTAAACCTGCTGAGAGTCCATATTTAGTTTCGCACACCTTTATATGTATTTAATTTCAATTTTTCGTTATATATTTTTAAATATTTAATTTTAGATTATGTCATTTTTTATATAACTTAAGTTGGTCTCTATTATTAATTCATAATTAAGTTTTCTTATAAAAAGGTTTCTATTAACCTCCTTTCTATAAACTTTGAAAATATACACACAATATCATTTTTTTTTTAAACTCAAAAATTAAGAGATTTTTCTATGTATAAACAAAAAAATGAAAGAATTTTGAAACAAAATCGTTTATAGCAAAAAAGGGGCAGATTTCAAAAATGTCCAAATGAATTGATTGTCTTCGATCCATTGAAGTGGTTGAAAATAATTAGTTCAGGTAATTAAAATCATATAAGTTCAGTGAGCAATTCTAAAATATGAAAAATGTACAAAAAATTTATTATAGGTGAAATGTTTTAGAAAAATGTTATAATTAAAATTGACTGTGTAAAAGTTGCATATTTAGGAAAATTATTATACATATGCAACTTTTGAAGATTCTGGCTCCATTAGTGTAGATTCAATGATTAAGAAATTAAGTTCAAATTTGCCACCCCTTATTTAACTAAAAAAAACTCTTGAAGATTCCTTAAATATATATAGAATAAAATTGAATAAAAGAATAAAAGTATAACTTCCCATTTATTACTTTTTTATTTTTAAAAATATAAATTCCCATTTAATTCCCAACTTCATTTATTCATAAAGTTGAAAAAGATGATTGCATATCTTTTAAAACTAGATTGTGGGAAGGTAATGACGGGAAAAAAAAGAGTAGAGAATTATTAGTAGCCACCTTTACCAAGATCCACACGTGTGGCAAGTTAAGAAACAAATATTATTTTTAAAAGAAAAGTAATATGGAAAAAAAGATTTAAAAAAGAGTAATATGAAGAAAAAATAAAACATGATATGAAAAAATAAAAAATAAAGAAAATAAAGGAGGAGAAAAGTAGCCTTTTTTTCAGAGAAAAAGTAGCCTTTTTTACTAGGCCAAGTCATCTCTTGTGGGACCCACTAAAAATGTGGAACTGTTGGATATTTCCCCCAAAAAGTGGGCCCACTTATGGGGGGGTTGGCTTAGTGTAGTTTTGGGCCCACATTGCAAAAGCTAACCCAGCATCCCACATGTTTTGAGTTATCAAGTAGGTGGTGGCTAACCTATAACATTTAAAAAAGTGATATTATATGGTTTTTTTTTTTTTAATTGTTAAATTATAAATTTGATTTATTGTGAGAAGAAATTAGAATTTAAATTATATAATTGTATATATTTGTTTACATATTAAATATGTCATTTAAAAATCGAATGGATCGGGAGCGTAGTTAGTTACATTGATTGGTATTAATTATTTCAACTCCACGATCACAAGTTCGAACTTGAAAATCGATATTTGACTCTCCAATATGTACTAAAAAAATATGTCATTAAAAAAATATGTGATAATGTTGATAAACTATTCTATTGACACGGTGAACAAAATATAAAAAATACTTATATATAATCAATTATTCACATACTGTTTTTTAGAAAGTTAATGATCATGTACTTAATTTGTTAATGATTATTAATAATATAAATTATTTGTTAAATTTTATTAAGTACGGAGATTTGTTAAATTTTATTAAGTACGGAGATTAATTCTATTTTTGAAAACTATATAAATTAAATTCTAAATTAAATTTGAATAGATCGTTGGTGTTGGTGCGATTGGTTATCAATCCTTAGAATCAGTATTTGTAATCCTCTTTTTCCCAACTTGTACTAATTTTTTTTTTTAAAAAAATCAAATTTATAATTTAATATTTTTTCTTTTCATTTGATGTTAGTGAATTTTTTTAGAAGACATTTAGCTTAGGTTTTTTTTTTTTTCGAAACAACTTGGGCTTAGGGTTTTAATAAGTTTAAAGTTGTAGAAACTCCAATTATGGTTAGTTAACTTATATTTTTTTAGTAGATAAGTTTTTAGCGCTTTAGGAGATGATGAAAAGAAATATTAAATTTCATTATTTATCTGTCGGAGACTCTTCAAAACGCGCTCCATTCCATTCCTCTCGAAGTTGCTGGAAGCTGAACACTGTTGCTACTTTGACTTCATTAGGGGAATGAGGGATTAGGTAGATTGTTTGCAATTAGAGAATGCCTCAAATTCATTCTTCAAGCCAATATCCCTTGGTTTCCTTTTATTCTAGTGGAGTCTGATGCTTGTATTCTTATTGATAGCGGATGATTCCGTAGATTTGTAAGAATTCAGCAGTATTATTGTTGATATCATAGGTTTGACTTCAAAGATTGAATTAGTTAGTCACACTCATTGTAATAAAAGTTATAATAGAGGAGCATATAGCTTGGGAAAATGAAACTTGCTCCATTATTTTTGTTCCTTACCCTCTTCTTCTCTTTTTGAAAAAAAGAGAGTATGGTTGGGGAATCTCCCCCCCATTGTTGATATTATTGTTGTTTTATATTACTAAATACTAATCTATAATTTAAATAAAATAGAATCTCAATAGAGACTCCTTATGGAAAATTATAAGGATTAAAAAAAAAAAAAAAATTTCAATAAATATCATATGATAGATAAAATCATGGATGCATGTATAAGGCTTTATTTCTACATTTTATTTTATTTTATTTATTGAGGACATGCAAATATTTATTTTTGACTCATCCTTTTGTTTTTCTTTAAATTGTCTTCTTCTCCTTCGTTTAAATTATCACTTCAATCATTTTTATGAATCGATATTTTTAACATCTCATACTCTCTATTCAAATTTACTTTGAAACTATTGAAATAATCTGATTATTAAAAATTATTGCCATACATAAAGGTCACTTTTTGGTCACTCAGAAACTATGTATTATAAAATATATATCCACGTAGACAATACAGTTTTAAATTTTATTTAAAATATTGTTGAATGGACGCACATGCATAAGTATGAAAATATTCAATTATATGAAGGTATCCAATCCAATCTATCTCTTAATAATTTTTATGTCAAAAAATCAATTGAAATCTCCAAACTTTGAGTTGTATCAATAAAATTTGTATATATCACCTAATGATCAAGAGGGTTTAGGTTCGGATAATCGTACATATATTTAAATACTTCATAAACGTGTCCATTTAAACTCTCTGGTAGATTCTATTTGAAATAAAAGTTATAATACATTAAACTTAGTAACTAAAAGTTTGGTTGAATAAAAAAATGTTCAAGACAATTAGAAAGTGAACATAATTGAGGACATTATTGAAAAACTTGAGTTAATCATGTGAATTTGTTTGGGCTATATTTTGGTTCCCCTTCACAAAATTTTTCATAGCAAGAAACGTGTGTTTTAAGAAATTAAGAATTGAGTCTCAAAGGTCATTCAAGGGTAGAAAGATAAATTGTTTTTAGTGTTTATAACAGAATTATATGTGGTTGTGCCAGAAACACTCAACTCGATAGAGAAATTATGGGTAGTTCTGACGAAAGATTTTCGTTTGAATTAAGAAGATATAAGATTTTATAAATTGAATCGTCTTTATTTAGTACAAATTAGGAGAGAATGATCATAAACATTACATAGATGGTACTACTGAATGAAAGCTAAATATTAACTTTCAGCATTAAACCCGTAACTGCAGTGTTGAAATAGATTATAATCAAATTATGAAACAAACGCGCCATCAACGATGAATCATCTCTTAACAAACCATCTATTCAAACAGATTTCCAAATTGTAAAATGAGTTAAACTTCTATACGGCACGTGTAACCAGTTAGCAGAGATTTTGAACTTTTTTATTTAGTTCTCAAAGGAAACATAATATATATAGAGAGAGAGGAGTTGGGAAGGTGGGAAAACATTAGCAGCCCATGTGAAGCATTTAATTTAGAATATAGTTTTCATGTACATTATATATATATATATTATGGGTATATCTTATTAACATTGATATGCTGGTGGACAAACTAAAAACACTATATCTCCAATTAGTGATGCTTGATTTCGACTTTTGAAGGTTCAAATAAAAAAAACAGGATGCTTGATTTTGACTTTAAGCCAAGTATTGAGACAAAAATTTCATAATTATAATAATTGAATTGTTTAATTTTATACCTGACTTGGGCCTAGCTGCCACTATATTGTCTTGAAAGAGTGATTTTGGGCCCATGCTAGCCCAATAAACCGGTCAATTTGGAAAAGGTTGTTGAATGGAGTGAATTTAAATTTACAATATAAGTGGAGATTTAAAAACACTTTTTAGTATCATCTACAAAAAAAAAAAAAAATAATAATAAAATAAATAAAATAAAAAATAAAACACACTCACACACTCACACACTTTTTAGTTTATAGATTTAAAAATTCTTAGACTAGACTATTAAAAAAAGTGTATATTTAGCTATTTGAAGGAGATGTAACCTCGTTCCTACTATATTATACAAAATATTATTAGTGGTCATTTAATTTGAAATAATTTGAGATTCTCATAAAATGAGCATCTGAATTGTTTCATTTGTTTTGCAGGAATGTGAAATATCTAGACATTTCAAGGTGTTTGAGTTATCTTAAGATACCCACGTGGAGAACATTTAATGACTTTTGGATGTCCTTTAAAAGGTATTTTTAGATTCTCATGCAGAGGACATCCGTTAAAGATATTTTTACCCTCTCACTAATTTTCTATGTTATATATGTATTTTATCTATCATATATGCCAATTAATACTTGATTAAGCTTACATTTTCTTTTGAAGGTAACTTGATTAAGCTTACTTAGACATCATATTTTACTGTAGAACCCTCGATCAATTATATTTAATTTCCAATGCAGCTCGTATGATATTAAATTATAGGTTGTCAATTTTCTACAACTTACTTATACTCGCAAGGCTTATTTATAGTCGCCTTTTCCTTAGTTTGTTTTTCTTTTTATTATTATTATTATTATTATTATTTTTTAATTTTAATATTGAGTTTGAACCTATAACTCTTAATTACTAAATTCTACCTAATAATAATAAAGCTCTCATGTTCCTTAGTTTAACATGATAGACAAGTATTCTAAAAAAACTTAAATTCTACCTAATAATAATAAAGCTCTCATGTTCCTTAGTTTAACATGATAGACAAGTATTCTAAAAAAACTTGATTTGATGAGACTAACAAAAGCAATAACAAGACAACATAAGTGTATGTCTATGATCAAAAGGTTATGAGTTCAAATATTGTTGAAAAAAAAAATGTTAGGTAAAATTGTTAAAACGAGTTCAATCCAATAGTAATTGACAGACTAAGAGATTGTATGTTATACGTCCCCAACTCCAAATATTGTTGTGCTAAAAAAAACATGTGAGATGAGAATTTGAACTCTAATCTGTTGATGAATTACGTGAAAGTTGAATATAAAAGGTCAAAAAGGTCAAAAAAATCCATGTATAGGATTTCTCAACCACCCACAATTTTTCAATAATGTTACAACTCTCCTTCACATGTTCATTATTTTTATTTCACAGGTTCAATTTTCAATAAATTTTGTACTCAAGATTGGTGTTATGAGGAACCTAGAACTTAGAAGCCTCATGGCTGCAACCATGTGTTTTTCTTTGTGTAATCCAGGGTTGTAAATATTTTGTGATCCATTACTTCGAGCTCAATGTTTACAAAGTTCATATCAACATTTATGGTGAGGAAAATGGATGATAAAGAAGAAAATGCACAGGGTTGTAAAAAAAAGTTCGTTTTAATAATTTTTTTAAAATATGATTTCTAGGTACAAATTACTCTAGCTATAAATTCTCATCTCTAGTAGACATATATCCTTGATTTTGACATATATCTTTGGAAAAAGATACCCTATATTCACCCCAAAACATGCAAGAAGCATGTGATGTTACAAAAAGGCCAATTTTGACATACATATCATTGATTAAAAAAAATCAGAAAAACATGGTATATGGGTCGAAAGCACATGAATTACAAATGTTGAATCGTACTTTTCCATGATGTGATCCATCGAAAAAATGTTTGTTTTTCAGTGAAGAAACTAAGTTTTGAGAGATAAAATAAATAAACTATATATCAAATAGTAACTTGCCGAAGTGTCCCATGGGATATCTATGCTTCATTAAAGGTTTAAGTTAAAATCCATGAATAAGCTTAGGTTAAAATACTATTTTGGTTCCTAGACTATAGACTTTGTTCCATTTTGATTTCTAGATTTTCAAATGTCGAACTTTATTCTCTAAACTATGAGATTTGTTCAATTTTGGCACTTAGAGTTTTCAATGTCCAATTTTAATCTCACAACTTTGAAAAAAAGTTAAAAAAGAAAAAAAAATCATCCCTAAACCTTCTTCATGTTTCTCTCTTCCCTCAACTTTGAACTCTTTCATTTACTCTGTTTCTTGTTGTAATTTAGAGTGAAAATGCTAAAATAGAAATAGAAAATAACGAGGGAGGAGAAGAGAGAAACATGAAGAGAGTTATAAGGATCATTTTTTAACTGTTTTTCAAATTTGAGGATTAAAATTGGACATTGAAACTCTAGGGACCAAAATTGGACAAATCGCATAGTCTAGAGAGTAAAATTGGACAATTGAAAGTTTAGAAATAAAATGGAACAAAGTCCATAGTCTAAGGACCAAAATAATATTCTAATGATAAGCTTAATTGTAAAACTCCTGATTGTCTTTGGAATCCAGACCTTAGGACGGGTCAAGTATGTAATGGAGCAAAACTCCAATTTCGGATATTTAAAAAAAAGTACCTTGTCAAAGTAGAAGAAGACTCTCAGCATAAGAATCTCCATAAATCCAATGAGACCCCAATTCAATTCCAACATGCTCCAATTCAGGGTCAAACTGTGGCAGACTACAATCCCGCCCTTCAATACGTCTCATAAGGAGAAGAAGTCTATAATCCAAGAGGCTGGATTGTCTTGTGATCGGCAAGGGCAGAACAACAGTGTTTAATCTCACCCATGAGTCCATTTTCAAAGCCCAAGTGTCACACAGTTGCTTCCCACCATCAAACCTGCAATGGAAAACAACAAAAGATTTCTTGATCACTCCCAAGCATAATGGTAAAAGTGTCAGTGTAAACCAAACAGTCAAGAAAAATTAGCCTATGGAACTCAACAGTTGCAATGTTAATCTGCTAACCTGTCTAATTCTATTAGTTAGAGCAACCCAATCCATATATTTTCTTTTTTTTGTTCCTCAACATTTGAGGGGTCTCGAACCTGTAACCGCTTGGTTACTAGGGCGCAAATGATGTCATTGGTTACTAGTTCGTAAACCAAACAGTCAGAAAAAATTAGCCTATGAAACTCGACATTTGCGATGTTAATCCACTAACCTGTCTAATCCTATTAGTTAGAGCAACTCAAACCATTTTTTTTTTTTCAACAACATTTGAGGGTAAGGGTCTCGAACTTGTAATCTCTTAGTTACTAGCTCGTAAATGATGTCATTGAAGTACAACTCCTTCTAGCCAATCCATATATTTTCTAGTTGGTTAAGCCCATAATTTGAAAATCTGTAAACAAAAACAATAAAGAAAGAAAGAAAAATTGTGAGATACCAGATTCGAACCTTGACATGAATAATTGTGAAGACATGCTCCCTACCAACGTGTTAAGAATCTTTGTTAATTAGTCTTACACACACATATATATATATATATATATATAATAGTATTCTTATTAGGTTGGATTGGATTGAACCAAAACGAAGTTTTAGTTCTTACAAATTTTGACTCAACCCAATCTAACTTATAGAAAATTATAATTCAACCCACCCTTACAATTTGGATTGGGTAGTCCAAATTGCTCAGAGTGACAGGTTTTTTTTAGTGCATCCTTACCAGCAATGGACAGCAGAAAGAGATTCCTTGACCACTCCCAAGTATAATAGTGATGAAGTGTCAGTGTGAACCAAACAGTCAGGCAACATTAGCCTATGAAACTCCTCAGTGGCCATGTCAAAAGAGAGAATAGAATTGGGAACTCCACCATTTTTGTGCTTCACAATCCAATACACAAATCCATTGAAGCAGACGAATTTGGGCGACAATTTACAGTCAAGTGCAGTGGGAATTGGAGGAATAGAAGAAACTCTCCTCCAACAGTCAGCTTTGAGACTGTAAATCTCCACTTGATAGCTGCAACTCCAATTCTCAAACCTTACAATTCTCACCACTATATGATCCTTAACAGCTTGGTGGAATGCAAATGCCAAGTAATTTAGAGGCCAAAAATGATCCTGTTTGGGAATCAAACCACTGGGAAGTTTCTTAACTTTTCTAATAGATGGATTCCATAGATAAATTGGATCTACACCTAACAAACTTGCAGATGAAATGCAGACTAAACCATTACACGATCCACAGATAGATAGCTTAAAGCCTGAATTGGGCCTAATGGAGAGCTCGGATTGAAGAGTTCCTTTCAATATTTCAGCATTCACAAGTGTA
This sequence comes from Sechiopsis laciniata, assembly GCA_037833695.1. Classification (NCBI taxonomy): domain Eukaryota; kingdom Viridiplantae; phylum Streptophyta; class Magnoliopsida; order Cucurbitales; family Cucurbitaceae; genus Sechiopsis; species Sechiopsis laciniata. The sequence goes on along the minus strand of JBBMKA010067261.1, from coordinate 4,164 downwards.
AAACTTGACTTCGGGTTAGTATTCGAGCAACTGATTATAAGCAGAGAATCTGGCATTGTCTTTTCCAAATGAGTATTAACAAACAATGGTGTCTGAACTAATTTGTTCCATTCTTTGCATACAGATCTGAATCGCAAAAGCGATTTCACAGGTAAATACGAAAGGATCTCAATCAAGATTTCAGTTGGACAATTCATAAATCGCAGTTTGGAAACCAGATCCGAATCCATAAGAATGAAGCAGAAAAAGATTACCGAAAATGGCGAGAGCGAAATCTGAAATTCCAAATGCTGAATCGGAATCGAGATGAAATTAACTCAAATGAAGCTTCGAATCGTCAATTTCATGAGATCTGAACTAATACTTGTACAAACAAAATCGCCAATTTCACAAATCGCATATTAGAAATGAATAAAAGATCACCAGAAATGGACGAGATAAATCAGCGGATTTCACCTGAGAATTCCAAATGCTGAATCGGAATCGAGATGAAGATAACTCAAATGAAGCTTGAAATCGTCGATTTCTTGAGATTCGAGCTAATATTTGTTGAAACAAAATCGAAGAAGAAAGAAACAGTTAGGTTAATCCATTGGACGTGAAAGAGAAAAAAAAAAATGTAAGAATCTTGAAGAACTTGGAAAGAAATCCACCTTTTGAATCTTTGAAGTGATATTGGCAGAGCAGAAAAGAGATTAGGGTATGGGAACTGAGCAGCTGCCATAACCGAAATCTTTTCTGTTACAGCGCCGCCCATTACGCTCGTTGAACAGTTCATTGCGCGCCATAATGGTATGGCTTCAATTCTCAAATAAATAAATATGGCTTAATTTATTTTAAAAGAAAGCCTAATTTCTTCTTTTTGTTATGTTTTTTTTTTAAATTCAACCACTAGTACAAGATGTTATTAGAAATATACATATTTTGATTTTTTATTAAATAGAAGTTGCTTTTATTCAAAGGAAGAAAAAACCAATATAATTAAATATTAAACACTCCCAAATTTTTGTAAAAAAATAACTAAATATCTTTTAACAGGTTTTATGTTCGAAATCCCCTCACAAATGTGATGGAATTAAAAAAAACAAATTTATAACAAGAAAGATATAATACATTAACCACATAACTCTACTAACATGATGTATAATAGTAATCGACCGTTTATAAACTTGAATTTTTTCATATTGAATATCGTTCAAATACAAAGTTCATTCATATGATTTGAAGATAAAAAAAAGTTCTTATAACCGATGAAAACATAGTACAACTGTTATTAATAGTTATTAATATTTGTTTACTATCAAAATATCATTCATTTCAATTTAACACATTCAAATGTGTTACGGTAAACCATCATTGAGTGACCTAGTGGTCAAAGGCAATGTTGAGACGTTTAAGGTGATCGGTTCAATTCATTGTGGTTACTTATTTAGAAATTAATTTCCTACAAATTTCTTTAAAATCCAAATGTTATAAAGTTAGGCGGTATGTCCCTTACGATTAGTTTGTTATCAACAACACATTAGTTTTGAAAATTAACTATTAAAGCACGTATAAATTTTTAATTATTGTTAAGATTTATTATTAAATCACTGTAATCTTATTTGACTAAATCAGTAGTTTCTAAGTAACAACCTCATGTAAATCTTTGGTGAAACTTTTAGAAAAAAGACCATCACTCTTTGTAAAATTCATTGCAATATTGAAGACATTGTTTTAAATATCAAATTTGTAATTTAACCAAAAAAAAAAAAAAATCCAATGTGTAATTTTTTCTTCTTTTTTATTGAACATGTGAAGTACTTATTTTTGTAGTTTTGAAAACTCTTCTTTAAAACCGAAAATACATGGGCCAAAACAAGCATCCTCCCACATTAGTCCCAATAAACAGTGGTCTGTTGTTTTAGGCCCCAAACAAAACAAACCCGAACTCACAACAAACAAATATATCTTGACCCGACCCGTACCCATTCCGGTTTCTTTTAAAAATACCCGTTGTCAAGATTTTCCTCAACCCGCTCTGCCACGTCATCGGCGATCTTGTTCTCCATATGTTCAATGCCTTCTCCGATGACCAATCCACCCAAAACTCCGGCCACCGCTCCGATCGCAAATCCGGTCCCCATCCCAAACTTGCTCTTATTCTGTTCTCCAAACGCCGGCTGACCGAGCGACGCCTGCCCGTAATTAGAGTACCCATACTTCGCCGCCGGTGGTGGAGCCACCAAATAGTAAGGCTGCGGCGGCGGCGGAGCATAGTACGGAGCGGCATAGGACTGCGGTGGCGACGGAGCAGCATAAGACTGCGACGGCGGTGGGACCACATACGGCGGCGCTTGGAAAGAATCAGAGGATCGGTAACGCAATTCTCAAACCGTTACTTTGAATTCGAATATTCCTTGTGGCCGGCCGGAGGGGCGTCTCAATTTGAGAGTCCGGTGAGAGCGTTCGCCGAGGCCGACATCGTCGACGACGTCGGAGAGGTGGAGCTCGGCGGAGCCGATCAGCGGCTTTGTGTATTCGCCTGCGGCGACGGCGTGAACGACGTTGATGTACAGCGTTGAGTCTTTGATCGGCGACGAGCGTTTCGTCCCAGTACGGCGAAGCGTCGGCGCCGGCATCGACTTTCGTCGACGATTTGTCGTTTGAGTTGATCCAAACGACGGCGTACGGTTTTAGGCCGCCGTAGCGCCAGTTGATGTTCTTGAGATCTCTGGCGGAGAGTATTTTTACGTCCATTTCATAGCGAGTAGCCATCGCCGGCGCCGTCAATGCAGTTCGGCGATGAAATTGAGAGATGTTGCTATTGTAAAAGCATGATATAAAGGCATCACATCACACATTTCTTTCCCTTACCTTCTCTACTGCTCTTAGTTGACTCTTAAGTCTTCTGCTGTACTTCACCTCTGTTTTAGTTAACTTGTGTATTTAGCCTTGTGTTAGGTATGATTAGTTTTGTCTCTCTCTCTTAAGCTCCTTCTATAAAATGGAGCCTCTCGGTGTAATAATATCATCAAGCAATATATCTCCTCCTAAGCATCTATTCCTCTGCTTTTCAATATTTTAGTTGGTATCAGAGCATTTTCCTAATGGCTAACCCCACTGATCGTAAAATGGAGACCACCCTTGGTGAAACCTCTTCTGAAAATATTCCTGTCCAAATCACCACCACCACAATAGCTAATCCCATTGTCACTACGTCTGCACCTACCAATACCTCATTTGTCAACCTTATCAACCAAGTTACCTCAGTAAAGCTGGAAAGAAACAACTTTCTTCTGTGGCAAAGCATTATCCTACCAATCCTGAGGAGTTACAAGGTGGACGGTCACCTAGATGGACAAACACCAGCACCACCACACTTTATCACGATGGAACCAAGTCCAGATAAACCAAATGGAGTTGTTATGCTGAATCCTGACTTTGATACTTGGAACATGGCAGATCAATTGCTGGTAGGATGGTTGTACAGCTTCATGGCTCCAGATGTTGCAGCTCAGGTAATGGGTCACGGTACTTCTCAGCCACTCTGGGAGGCTATAAGTGAATATTTCGGTATCCATTCTAGGTCTCAAGAGGACCATAGCAGGCAGATGTTGCAGCAAACCCAAAAGGGAAGTTTAAAAATGACTGAATATTTAAGTTTGATGAAGGGATACCATGATACTCTTCAGCTTGCAGGGTATCCTATGGATATGAGGAGTTTTGTTTCACATGTGGTGGCAGGGCTAGATGAAGAATATACTCCCATAGTGTGCACTCTTCGCACACAGGAGTTGTCCTGGTTCAAAATTCAATTTGAATTACTTTCCTTTGAACAACGGTTGGAGCAGTTACAAGCAAGGAGAGGAAACAATCTTACAAACCATGCTACAGCTCTTTTTTCCTCAAATGATGGAACAAGAGTGTCTCAACCAAGGAACTCTAACTATCAGTCAAGAAACAATCAGCCTGGTCGAGGAGGTTATTCTGCTCGAGGAAATCAGTTAAATTACCGCGGAGGAAGAGCTAGGAGAGGTAGGTACTCTCCATACTCTCAGGGAAATCGTCCCACTTGCCAAATTTGTGGCAAAGTGGGACATGTTGTTGCAAATTGCTACCATAGGTATGATGGATATGAAAATCAAGGAACTGCTAACCTAACCACTAACAACAACAATCCAG
>JBBMKA010067250.1:2581-16365 GCA_037833695.1 Sechiopsis laciniata | reverse complement strand
TTTTTAATATAACCTCAATTTATTAAAATATTGCTAACAAGGTCAACATCTTAGTTCAATTTACAAGCCACCCCTCCAAGCCCCGGCGGTTGCTTCAAAAATTCCCCGCCACGCTTCAGCGCTTTGACCTCATTTCTCTACGTTTCCATGTCTGAACTCTCGCTCTGCTAGCTCCGTCGCCCCTGCAATCGCCATAACCACAGGTACTTAAACTTTGTTTCATCTGATTCTCTGTTCTATTTTGCTGTTTGGCTTCGATTAAAATGCGAGTTGAATAAGAATAATTGCGCGAAATTGATCGAAAACTGGTTGTGTAGAGTCAGTTTTCACTTCATTTGCTTCATCACACGCTTACAGGCTCATTCTAAGTTGCTTAGCTTGTTCGCACCTGCTGTAAGGTGATTGTTCTTTTCTGTGCCAATTTTGAATCTTTTCGTTTAAACCACTGTTTAGGGTTTAAGATGATATATAATCAAATGTTGGAGTAGTCGTGGTAGTTCATTACTTCGTTTTGATAATGATGGGAGATATTGTAGAAATGGACGTTTAACTGTTGTAGCACGGAGCTGGAAGTGCTCATGATCAGGAACTTGTAACTTGATATGTGGGATTTAGGTTAACTTGTTGTTAACGTTTCACTTAATGTAGGTTCAAGAGACTCGGAAGCTTATTGCAATGGGGGATTCGTCTCGGTAACCGATCTTCTTTTATTTTTATTTTGGGGGGTTTTTCTTTTCGTTTCCAAATGTTGCGCGCTAGGCCATTAATTTGTGCGTTAGATTGACTAGGAATTTGCAATTTACTGCAGTTTTGGTAATCTTTTGGGAAATTTTGGATTGAGTGAAATAGATATACTTCCCTTAGTGCTTCTAGGAAAGTGGAAACATTGTTCATTGTTGATACGGTGGTGTTTGTTGCTTCCAGTTTGAAAGCTTTGTAAACATTTATTTTTGTAAGAATTCTTTACAGAGTATGAGCATCCATTTGTTATTTAATCAGTACTAGCCTCCAGAGATTGAAGTTTAACGGAAAGACACATCTTCCCCTTCACTTGTTTTTTGGAAAGCTTCATGCCTTTGGTATGAACTTATAAGTGTAATTAAACTTCCTCAGATTTTAATTTTATATCAAGAAAATTTAGGTGAATGGTAAAAAACACCTATGATTTTGCCAATGATTTTGTCAATGCAAGATGCTTATTGATCGGGCACCCATTCAAGAACACAAAGGAGACAATCTGGAACAATTTGGTATATGCTTTCTTTTGGAAATGGTGGTTGGAAAGAAATAATAGAATATTCAATGACACCCACCTTCCTTTAGAAAATCTTATTGAATCAGCACTTCATATGGGTTTGTATTGGTGTCATCGTACTCACCCCTTATGTATTTATGATCTCTCTACTTTGTTCAACCATTGGCAAAATTTATTTTAATCCTTGTGATATCTTTTTGTACTTTTTCATATATCAATGAAAAGTTTTTGTTTCTCATAAAAAAAAAAAAAAAAAAAAATTTGCCAATGCAAGCAGACGGATATCAATTTTTATTGTGCTATTCCCGAAATTTCTATTATTATATATGAAACTAAAATAATAATTTATCAGGGAGGAAATGAAAAATACACTTCGAGTACTTGTTGCAACAGATTGCCATTTGGGCTATTTAGAGAAGGATGAAGTACGGCGGCATGATTCATTCCGGGCATTTGAAGAGATATGCTCAATTGCAGAGCAAAAGCAGGTAATGGATATTTTCATTAGTATTCCACTTTTCCTTAGATGCTCTTTCATTCTGCCTGTATATGTATTTTAGTCTTGTTGGTCTGTCCCTTTGTGCTTAGTAAAAGAACCCTTAGGCGCAAGTTGAGGAAATTAACTAAAAAGATTTTGTTTCTGTTAGTATTCTTTTTGTAGATAAATTGTTTGAAATGATTTGCCACTGCCGTATGGACAGAATGAACCACTTCCATAGTTATCCCCTTCCATTCAAATCCATGGAAACTACTGCAATATTAATTCTTAAGTTCTCTTTGTTTATTTGATGGTTTTATTTTCAGCTCTACCTGTAACAGAAAGAGAGGTCACAGAAATAACAGACAATTACTTTAAACCATATGCTGGATTTGCTGATTCTTTAGAATTGTCGAATGCTAGTCCTAACTGGCAATTATTTCCATTCAGGTGGACTTTTTACTTCTTGGTGGTGACCTTTTCCATGAGAACAAGCCATCACGATCAACATTAGTGAAGGCAATTGAGATCCTGCGTCGTCATTGCCTTAATGATAAACCAGTGCATTTCCAAGTTGTTAGCGACCAAACGATCAATTTTCCCAACACGTAGTGTCTTACACCTGCATTCTAAATGCTTATTCATGCACAACTATATCTTCATATTCCTCATTCTTAGCTATGCAATCAGTTTATCTCATATAACTCAAACAATGTTCTTCTTTTCTTTTTGGATAAGAATCCAAACAGTGTTCTTTAGTTCATGCTTTTCATATTAGCCTTATAATTTCACACTTCGAGTTGCTTCAACTTCTTCTTAGTACTGTATGTGAAACTGATTTGTATTTCTATTTTGCTTTGAATCTTCAATATTGGTTTCATATTTTCAAAAAGTTGGTTTTCAAACGTTTTCTTTTTTCTTGATTATATTGTTCTCTTGAACAGGTTTGGCCACGTCAACTATGAAGATCCTCATTTTAATGTTGGTTTGCCAGTATTCAGTATTCATGGAAACCATGATGATCCTGCTGGAGTGGTATGCATATAATTGTAGATGGACGTACTTTAATTATGATATTGTTGCACTTAACCATACGAGCACGGATTTGTTTTACTTGGTATGGGTCCCGGTTTGGTTAATAGGGCCCAAGAAATTTGCTCTACTTACACCTAGTTCTTCTGTGTTTTCTATTGGCGATTGATTTGTTTAACTACTATTGCATAAAAAGATACTTATTTCTCAATTTTGGGGTCTCCCCCACCCCTCATTGTCGTACTACTGCTGTGTACTGTTAGTGCTTTATCTTGATACCATCTCATTATCATTGTAGATGGATGTATTTTAATTATGATATTGTTGCGCACTTCAACCATATGGGCACAGGTTTGTTTTACTTGGTATGGGTCCCAGACTTGGTTAATAGGGCCCAAGAAATTTGCTCTACTTACATCTAATTCTTCTGTGTTTTCTATTGGCGATTTAATTGTTTTGACTACTATTGCAGAAAAAGATACTTATTTCTCAATTTTTGGGTCTCCCCCACCCCTCATTGTCGTACTACTGTTAGTGCTTTATCTTGATACCATCTCACTATTATTGGTGGATAGGACAATCTTTCTGCTGTTGATATTCTCTCTGCATGCAATCTTGTGAACTACTTCGGGAAAATGGTTCTTGGTGGTTCTGGTGTTGGTCAGATCACCATTTGCCCCATTCTTATCAGGAAGGTTGGTTGGTGGGTAGATTCAATGCAATCAAATTCAAGGCAGTATACTTAATAATCTGAGTGTGCTATACGTTCTCAGGGTTCTACATCCGTGGCTCTTTATGGTCTTGGAAATATAAGAGATGAAAGGCTGAACAGAATGTTCCAGGTATTTTATGTTTAAATCGAACTTTGAAGTTCTGGGTATTTATCATACTCACATTTATTTTACTTCTCAGACACCACATGCTGTTCAGTGGATGCGGCCTGAATCTCAGGAAGGCTGTCAAGTGACAGACTGGTTCAACATTCTGGTACTTCATCAAAACAGGTGACATGTTTATTATGCCTAGTAGATGCATCATTCAAGCAAAAGTTAGTGTTCACATTTAACAATATATATTTTCATAATTTCATGTGTCATGGACTATCCTTACCTTACTATGGTGCTGGTTTAATGGATATTAAATTAATCCAATAGAATTACTTTTGCCTGCAGAGTAAAGGCAAATCCAAAAAATGCAATAAACGAGCATTTTTTACCTCGCTTCCTGGACTTTATTGTGTGGGGACATGAACACGAGTGTTTGGTTGACCCTCTGGTAGCATCTCTCTCTCCAAAAAGAAGAAACACTAGTGTACGGTCATTGGGATAGTGTCATTAACATTAAATGCCTACATTTCTTTACAGGAAGTTCCTGGGATGGGATTTCACATTACACAACCAGGTTCCTCAGTCGCAACATCACTGATTGACGGTGAATCAAAGCCAAAGCATGTTCTTTTGTTGGAAATTAAGGTGTGTCAGAATATTTTTACATGAATGGATGTAAGCCGCAATGTATTTAGATCTGTGTTTCAGATCTGTGTTTCTTAATCATGTATTATCAAATACTTAGGGTAATCAATATCGGCCAACCAAGATACCTTTGACATCAGTGAGGCCATTTGAGTACACAGAGGTAATGTTGGATGTGATTTTTATTTGATGTTCATCAATATTAAACTGATGACTGATTAATCAAATTTTCTGACGCAGATTGTATTGAAGGATGAGTCTGACATTGACTCTAATGATCAGAACTCAATTATCGAACACTTGGACAAAGTGGTACATAATTTTTTTTTATCACTATTCATAAGTGTTGAAATATTTTCCTCGGTGTTCCCATTTTGTTTTATTGGTGCAAGTAAGTTTATGTGATAGTGCTGTAACCAGGGTGTATGAATTGAGTACTTCACCATCTTTATCAGGTTCAAAGTTTGATTGAGAAATCTAGCAAAAGGGTTGTTAACAGATCAGAGCTCAAGCTTCCATTAGTTCGCATAAAGGTAACTGTGTATTCTGAGCTGCAGCTTTTGAAAGTTGTTTAAAGGCCTTTCTATTTCCTAATTCCTATGTGTTTACCTTAGAGCTGAGTGTCTTCAATCTCGACTGTAAACTGTCCTTCCATAAAAGTCCTCAACCAACTGGATTAAGGAACATTATTTTTGCCACTTAAATTTTTTCCCTGCGTCTAGAGTCCCTATAATCTGTTTGATTCTGGAAACTGTATTATTTTGGCAATAATTATTGCTTTCACGTCTTTTATCCTTTTATAACATAGTCAACATCTTAAATGGCTCTTGGCATTGAACTTAAACATGCTTTTCTTTCTCAAACAGTTCTTGCTCCTTGTATGGTTCCACTTTCACTTTCATCATAATTTTCTCTCGTAGCAGTTTTCTCTACACTATTGAAAATGAGTCTTGTGAGCCTGATTTTTTCTGACATACTCTAATTTTACTTTTCAACGTTTTTTCTTTCATGTTCTTCTAAAACCTTACACTCATACAATGCTGACGGTTTATTCAGAATAATGCAATCCTGATTGTATGGAATATGGATCATTAACTTATTTAACTTGGCAGGTGGATTACTCTGGGTTTATGACAATAAATCCTCAAAGATTTGGTCAGAAATATGTTGGGAAGGTAGTTTGGTTTACTGGTATCCTGGATCAGTAAGCTGTATTCATATTTCAATATTCTTTTGAACTACTTAACATATTTATTTCTATAGGTAGCAAATCCTCAAGACATCCTTATTTTCTCAAAAGCTTCAAGGAAAGGTCGCAATGAAGGTGATAATTGCTAGCCTTTTCTCCTTCGGGAATTGTTGGGGGGGTAGTGTTTGTTGATATTGGAGACTTTTTAGTGTCCCATCTCAAGTGGTTAACTGTTGTTTTTCTTTATTATTTAGAATTGACTGAACCGAAGTTCGTATTAATTATTGCTTCGTAGATACATTCTTTAACTTCTTTCCTTTCTTTTTTCTTTTTCATAGTGAAAATTGATGATTCTGAAAGGCTTCGTCCAGAAGAACTAAATCAACAAAACATAGAGGCTTTAGTTGCAGAAAATAATCTGGTATAAACTACAAACCATCATTTTTCAATCCTATTTTTATACTATTGCTTCCCTTATATCAACTTTACGGAGCTTCTTCAGTCTGGGTTACGTTGTTATGTATCTTTAATTACCAGAAGTCATAATTTACCGACAGTTACATTTCACTTGAATTAGCCCATAGTTAGGCTAGGGTCACAAAATGCGTTAACTCACAATTTTACATTGTTCCGATTATTTTCTCCTATGGACAAATTTTTGTTGCATTTTAATTATAATTTTTGTTTCTCTCTCTAGAATTTAAGAGTTTGGTATTAAAATGACTAATGTGATGCCCTTGTCATAAGTGCTTAGATAGAATGTCGTTTCATGGTGACCACCTATTTGGAAATTAATTTCCCATGAGTTTTCTTGGCAACCAAACATAATAATAGTAGGGTCAAACAGTTGTCTATCATGCTGTTGCGATTTATATTTTGATTCTTAACAGATTATTTATTAGTACTTTAGGGTATAATTAATATTTATTGTTGTGGCTATGGCCATATTTGATCATTCAGAAAATGGAGATCGTTCCAGTCAATGATTTGGATGTTGCGTTGCACAATTTCGTAAACAAAGATGACAGAATGGCATTTTATTCCTGTGTGCAATACAATCTTGAAGAAACACGAGTAAGTACTTTTTATCCTCCATTGTCGCTATTACGAATGGATCCTCTTGCTTAAATATATTCCATTCTATTTACTTAACAGTTACAAAAGTTTGTATTTATGAGTTATGACTACGCTAATAACTTACAAAAAGGATCGGAAATTCCTTTGCATATGACTACTTTTTTGAGAATGACAACCCAACCCGGATCTTCACATTGGTATGAAATTGTCCACTATGGACATAATTCTCATGCCTTTGTTTTTTATTCTTCTCAAAAGGCTACGTACTAATAGAGATGGTTGTCATCATTTATATACTCATGATCTTCTCCTCATTTCACCAATGTTAGTTAACTTTGTTTGTATCCCGACATGCTTATATATCTATTTTCTTTTATATTCTTGATGCTAATAGTTCTTAAATTTCTCGTCACAGAATAAAATTTTTCAAGACTCAGATTCCTTAAAGTTTGAAGAAGAAGATTTAGTTCTTAAAGTTGGGGAATGCTTGGAGGAAAGTCCCTCTCTCTCTCTCTCACATTCACACACGTGCTCTCACTAACCAACACATATACGCAGAAGTAATTCAAATAAATAAATAATCAGAAAGAAACTAAATGGAAGCAATTATAAAAAGTGCAGATCATCAGGCTGATAATCATATAAATGTGAGCACACCGATTTGAATCTATAGTTTTGGTATACAAATCCATGAATTATTTTTTTTTTTATATTAAAAAAATGAAAGGGTGGTAAATTGTTTGCATGTAATTGATAAAGGGAGATATATTTTCTACAGGAACGAGTTAAGGAGAGGGACACCCGTTCAACTTCCAAGAATGATGCAACATTTACATCAACTTTTCAATCGTCAAAAGTACTTCATTCTACTCTTTTACATCTGATTACATGGATCTGTTATCTATTATAATTTCGTTGGCTACGTGCAATATCAGGATTTCGTTAGTAAAAGTTCCCCAGCAGTTGGGTCTGCTGTTTCTTTCAGTGATGACGAGGAGACAGTTAAAGCAACAGGGTCAAAGTCCACTAGAGGACGGAAAGTATCATCTAAGGCATCTGATGATACTCCAAATAAAACTTCCACACGAGGAAGGGGAAGGGGTAGAGGGAGGGGCACCAGCAGCCTGAAGCAGACAACTCTAGATGCAGCTCTTGGATTTCGACAATCGCAGAGGTTTTTCTTGACTCAATTTGTGGTGAATACTGTTTAGTTAAGAATGCAAATAGAAATTCCTCAAACTACCATTGACTGTTTGAGACAGTATTTTTCCCTGCAAAATCTGCTGCGAGTCGGGGTATTTGAAACAAAAAGAAGTAATAATAACTATCAAATATGCATTTTCTGTAACACTGTAACGTAGCTGGTGGTTGTGAGGTTTTTCTTGTGTCTCCCACGATTCTACCCTCCCTGACCAAGAAGAAAAATAGAGCCGTTACATTTGGCAATTAGGATGCTAGTTTTAGGCTGCGATTGATGCGTATCCAACCTCATTCTTCTCTATTCTGCAGAAACAGTCTCCTTCTATTTTCACATATACTTGCATTTTTTTTTTCTTTATATTCCATACATTTTATTCTTGAGTATGGGTGAATGTGAATGTGTTAGGATTCAACCTACGAGCAAAATAATGCCAAACTACAACTAACAACACAGATATTTGCTCAAGTAAATGATAGAAATCACAGGATACCGGGAGTTCTCCAATATGAGTGTTGATATGGCATTCGGTAATTCAAGAGTTTCAAAAATGGAAAATAGGAAAATAGGTTCTGCAGCTCTTCGAGAGGCTGATCTCTCCCATTCTGCAATAGAGTTCTCTACCAAAATGTTCCACACCTACCCTCAGCCTTTACATACTCACTGCACACTCACCCTACAAAAGAAAAGACGCTTTTAATAACTAACTATCTACTCAATTACCCTTTTACCCTTTCGTGCGTACGTCTTTCAAGAATGTTTCTGTTTGCCTGTGTAGTGATTGTATATAATGATTTTTTCATTCGTGTCACACTTGAATCATATTATATAATGTTGTAGCTAAATAATGCAGATCTGCAACTGCTGCTGTTCGAAGCATAGCTGATACAGATACTATGGATTCTGCTTCTAGAGAAGAACCAAGAGAAAATGAAGTTGAAGAAATTAATGACAGTTCGGTAGGAGCCTTTATCAATTAGCTTGATTTGATTCAGCTGCAGGTCCTAGAATTTTAAGACAAAATCGTAAAAATAACTGTTAAGCTTTCATATTTAAATTCACCTTTCTAACCACGTTTGTTCGCTCTCTTCAAGGAAAATGATGAAAGTCTTCTCAGCAAAGGAAGAAAGCGCACTGCTTCAAGGGGCAGAGGAAGAGGATCCACTCAGGCTAAACGTGGAAGAAAATCCGACAACTCTGCAGTTCAGAGAACGTTCATGAGCAGAGATGACGACAACAGTGACGATGAAGACAACGCAAGAAAGCTATTAAATAAGTCTCAGCCTCGGGTTAGTATCTTCAGCCATTTCCTTTTACATGGAGAAGAAATGGTTAAACATTCTTTCTTTCACTTGCAGTTGTGTGTGAAAGACTAACGTTTCATATTTTTAGCATGCATACGGTTAAAAGAAAATTCTTTTTCCAGGGGGACTTTGTCTAAATATTCCTGCATCGCATGTTCATACCTTCTTTTTCTTATTTTACTAGCTTAATTGTAATATACTTTCTCATATTCGGAGAAGAGGATTCGAATCCATAATCTCTTGATCGTGAGTCTACACATTATGTCAGTTGAGCTATACTCTTGTTAACATATTAAACATAATAGGATCAAGATAACACTTAACTAACCATAATGAGTTGACTCAATGGTCAAGAAAGTCTCGGGGAACTAAGAGATTATGGATTCAATACATAGTGGCTACTTACATAGAAATTAATTTTCTATGTATTTTCTTTACATCAAATATTACATGGTCAGACAATTGTTTCGTGATAATAGTCGACGCGTAGGCTACGACACTCACTGATATGAAAAAAAAGAAAAAGAAATAAAGAAGGAAATTATAAAGTAGAAATATAAAAAAGTTATAGGTCTTCTTCATACATTTACACTGGATCTTCTTTTTGATTTTCAGGTGACAAGAAATTATGGTGCACTGAGAAGGTAGGTTGTTACTCTATCTGTGAATGTAACCTCATAGATTAATTAGCAGCATGGCACGTGGCGTGATGATTCTGAACTCGAATCGAAGAATGTATTTCTTATCCTATCAACTCATCCACTGTAAGAATCCTATATCACATAGTTTATGGTGTGCTATATCATTTTCATGATGCAGCACATTTCAGTTGGAGACTTCTGTTCAACCAGGGAAGTTGTAGGGGCTGGTAGGTAAGTAGAGAATATATATATATATATATATATATCTAATTTGTAGGCTGGTTATTCCATCATTTCTCAGAGTGACCCTAGCCTTATATCCTTTAAAATTTTAGTTATATGAACTTTATTCTAATTATATTTTTATGTTACTAAAAGTATCTTAGAAGATCATTTCATTGCTTAATTTTTCAAACAGTAACAAGATATGTTATTATTCTACTCAAAAGTTGCAACAAAATAATATTTTGGGTAATTTATGTACGTCACTCTTCAGTTTATCCTTAGCATATTAATAAACAACTATTTACCATCCACTATATATATACTTGTAATTCTTAAAATTTCTCTTCATACAAATGAATATCTATATATTCACACGATGATAATATATAAGTATATTTTTATTTATGCACAAATTATAAAATATATATACATATAAGTTAAAAATCTAAAAGATGTATCCTGACTTTCCCTCGTTATTTTAGTTTATTTTTCCTCTTCATTTGAAACTGTAGCTATATTTCCCACTTTTCTTCTAAACAATAGTGGTAAATGGAGAAAACTCATTAATTTCTGGTAGTGACTATTTGTCTTATCCTAATCTTGTTGGAATGAAAATTGATACAAGAGAGAATTAAGAAGCCATTTTCATCTGCTCAAGAAAAAAAAAAGCCATTTTCCTCAAAAGCCTGTCCCATTGATACTCTGGTGTCAAGTCCTTTAAAAAGAAAATTAAATAACCATAAAATTTTAAGTTTATTAGTGGGATTGATTTGAGTTTAATAGCATCAAATGTTAATATAATTAACTTGAAATGTAATCATAACTCAATTGGGATAGCATCATACTAAAGGTTACATATTTGTTACTTGCTCATTGCAATATTTTGTTTTGCAACTGCATAATAAAAATAAAATAGGTTAAAATACACCCCATCCTTTTTTTCTTTTTTTTTTTTCTGTACTTTTATAGGTTTAATTTTAGTTCTTATATTTTCATTAAAACTTTAAATTAATCACAATGAACATATTTATTTATTTTTAGAAGAAAAATTAATGGAGAATTTTTTTTTCTAAGAAAAATTAACAAAAAACGAATGATATGAATAAATTTGAAACTTAAGTACGTAGATTAAAATGAGATATTTTAAGGTATATGAATCAAAATGAAACATACTTCAAAGTATATAGGCCGAAATGAAATATATTTTAAAGTATATGCATCAAAATAATATTTTAATTTAAATGTGATTAACATAACAATTATACATATTTGTGAGAATAGTTCAGGGTGTCAGTCGATTCACACTCATCCCAATTTTTTTATTATTTAATTTTTTAAAATAATTTTTTGCACCAACAAAATAAACCTAATATTATAAATGATTGTTTTAAATCATAGTTGCGGGGATAGCTCAGTTGGGAGAGCGTCAGACTGAAGATCTGAAGGTCGCGTGTTCGATCCACGCTCACCGCATGTTCTTTCTTTACTTTTTGCATCTACATTCATTTTTTTTCCTAGAAATGAGGATTTTCTACTCGGCTAGGGATGGGTCTCTATGGAGCCCTAGCCCAACAAGCAAATAACTGTGGAAACGAACGAACATCTCTAATTTTATTGGTTTGTTTTTGGTTTTTTTTTTTAATTTTTTTTCTTTTTAGTGAGTGTTATGGTTTGATGTTGTCAAAGTTATTTGTAGAAAATTAATTTTTAAGTAAATAGACATCATAGATTAATACATGACTTCTACTCTATCTTATGATTTACAAAATACTTATTTGATCAATAAATCTTACATGGAGTTTAGCTAGAAATAGAGTAATATGGTTAGAACAACACAAGTTCTCTCAACCTTGCTAACCGTTAATGTTGCTAAAATAAGCATTGAATCTCCACTCAATTGAATTCTCAACATGAACATAATTTAATTGTCAACCTAAATATAAGTATTTGTTTTTCTTTTGAGTTCAACATGTAGAGTGAAAACCTTAATCGATTTAGTATTATACAACAATTCAATTATATTTCACTATATGACATTACG
The DNA here is from genome assembly GCA_037833695.1 of Sechiopsis laciniata. NCBI lineage: Eukaryota > Viridiplantae > Streptophyta > Magnoliopsida > Cucurbitales > Cucurbitaceae > Sechiopsis > Sechiopsis laciniata. The sequence continues at coordinate 4,453 of JBBMKA010067250.1, read as the reverse complement.
GTGAACATGAACATAATATAATGGCTTTAAAAATATAAGATAAGACATTCTATTTTTGTCTCAACTAGCATAGTAAATGTATTAAGAACTTGATATATGTGATCCAAATACCAAATCCTTATTGTATTAAAAAAAAAAAAAAAAGCATTTTGATGTCTTTTGCATTCCAAAGACATAAGAATGTGGATATGTTTGGTGTATATGCCAACAGATGCAAGACAAACAATAGAGACAGGCTTTTGATGAGTGCAAAGAATAGTTAAAAGTAAAATAAGCTTTCCATTAAATAATGGAGAGCTCATTCACTCTTAAATTCAGCAAGTACAAACAACAATATGAACCCTTTCTTCTATTCCTTTCTTACAAACTATCAACAGCCACCCCTATATTATCATACTAAATATGACAGTAGAAACTATACACAGATATCACCATTTAGCTATACACAATCTTCCGAATACCCTCCCCTCCATCCCATGCACGGAGGGCAATACGTTTCCTGGCTTTTTCGGGTTCGATTCAACGCCCACAAGTTGTCAGAAGAAGACAACCCAACCATGTTCTCTCCCTTCTTCATTCACACATGCTGAATTCAATCAACTTCTCAAGACTGTCATTGGCATCTACTACGATGCTTTTGAGCTAAACTTCCCCCACCATTTTCTACCAATTTTATCAACATCAAAATGTCCATGTTTACGACCCTTAGGTTTAGTTTCCCTTAATCTTGCCTTGTACTCCTTTTTCCATGCTTCAAACCGGACTTTAATCTTTCGGTATTCTTCGTCAGGATTTACGTTACCCCCTGTCTGTGCCTGATCTGATTTTGCTTCAGTTAAAGCTTTTGCATCATCATCAAATGCATTTTTTCGCTGTTCGAAGTCCTTTATGAGATTGTTCACTGCAGCTATAGTACCGTTCATTTTTCGCCCTGCTCCAACTTCGGGTGTTCGAGATTCCTTGGATGACTTGTCCTCAGAATTATTATTTTGAGGCGGCAAGTTACAAGCATCAACTTTTGCAGGTGTACATGCTACATTTTCAGTAGCAAGAGTCTTTTTAGCAGCAGCAAGACTCATCTGCATTTAGAGTATTGCTTAGTTCAAAAGAAAGATAAAAATCTAGAAACTAGAAACTGTTGTAAATATAATCAAATGAGACATTTCAAAACTATCCCAATTTAGAGAACGTTTTCATGACTATTGACACTTTTCGGTTGCAACCTTTTTCACAAAAAGGTGATGTTTTTCGTTGAATGTGTTTGGAGGTGTAAAAATCAACTCTGCAAGAAATTTATTCACACTAGTGAACTTACTTGCAAAGATGCCATCTGCTTTTGCCACATATCTTCCATGGACTTCATCTTGGCTTCATATTCTAACCGCCTAGACTCGAATTGCTTTACTTGGTCCTGCAGTGCAGCATTTTCCTCTTCTTTTTTCCCTATGGTCGCTTCTGCCTCGAAGACCCGCATTTGAAGGTCAGTCAGGGCTTGACCCCGTTCTTGAAATTTATCCTGCTTGAGAAAGAAGAGAACTGTCAACGGGTACTCGCACATACACGGTTACACCATGATCATAAACTTATTGACTACATGCGAAGATAATCTTACGAGCACGATTACTCGGTAGACAGTCATATGAACTTAAAAAACAAGCAAACAAGTGAAATTTTGTCAGGGGCATGACCTTGCATTAACGAAGTGTGCTGAATTAGCCACCAAAAGTAAAATCCTTAAGTTTTGCAGATAAACGAGCATAACCAGAGCACTTTCATAATGATTCAGAACAGTGGCAGTTTTGGCCACAGAAAGTGCTGTACGAAATATATGCAAAAAAGTTTGATGACCATAAAAACCTTAATACGAGGGTG
>JBBMKA010067229.1:0-16371 GCA_037833695.1 Sechiopsis laciniata | reverse complement strand
ATATTCGTTCGACTTCTAGGGATTGTTGCTACTTTCTCATTCATTAGTGTTAATTGTTTGAAGAATAACATAAACAGGTAACATGTGTAAAAGCTAACAGTTCCATATATACAGTAATGAAGTTGAAATTTGACCATTCATCCAAATGTGTTTGTTGGATTTTCCCCTATCTTTTAAACTTTCTTTCTTCTATACTATAATATATTTATATATTTATTTTCACAGCCCCACTTGATATTTTTTAACATGGTATTATTTAATATTGTCATGTGTGACAGCTACTATGGCAGAAATGCATAGTTCCCCCTCCCCCACCACTTTTCAGCCTCTTTCAGTCTTTTCTCTTCCATTACTGACTTTTGTTTTATGAATTCATAGCTTTCTATTTCTTTTACACTAGATTCATTTGTCAGGTTCTTATGAGATAAAGCCCAAGGGAATTAACTCAAGTAAAACATTATGTTAAATCTACCTTTTTCATTTATGTTCTTGTGAATGAATAATGAATGACCAAGCTTTCTTCTTGTCAGCAACAAGAATCAACAGCAGATTGTGTAGGTATTGGTGTTGAGACTTCATAAAGCTATATATATTTGTCTCTTTCTATTTATCTTACTTATAGGCTTAAAAAGTTTTGGTACTCAAGATCTTCTTTAGATTTTTTTTTTTTTTTTTTTTTCCTTCTCTTTGTGGGTGTGCTAGATCTGGCTCTGCAGTTCTATGTTTGAAAGAATTGCTTCCTGGATGAAGTATGTGAAGTAATATCAAACTTGCTATTCCCTTTGCTGCTTTGGCAAAAATGATACTTAAACTTTACTAAAATTATGTATGTATGTATATATGAGTGTGGCAGCCTACATATACCTTGAATATTTTTATGAGACAAATTGTTTAACCCTACAATATTTGTTTGTTAAGTAAGTATTAAAAAACGAAAAGAAAAATAAAATAAAATCTTAGGTAGATGACCATTCTGAATTGAATCTAAAACATTTTGATTTTTCGAGATATTCTTCCTCTAACCAACCTAAAATTGAGCCCGTTTTTGTTTGAATATTTTAGCTAACTGAGTGGTTGTGAACGCTGGGTTCAATTTCTATTCCTCAGGCAGTTGTACTTTAATTTTTTAGTTCAATAACAATTAGACTCGAACTTATGACCTCTTAATTATGGGTCATACTTATATCGATTGAGTTGTTCCCAAGAGGCAATCTTGCTGGTTAAGGTTTGGAGTTTTCAAGACATACTTCCTTGAAGGTCTCAAGTTTAAGTCTTACGAGTGAGTTTAATTGAGTTTGGATCCGTCCCTCGAATATAGTACAGCGAAGCTCTGATTTTCCAATTTCAAGAAAAAAAAAAAAAAAAAAAAAAAAACTTATATGGGTTGAGTAGCATAAGCAATTGTACTTAAAATTCAAACAAAACAACCTTAATTATACACATAGATACAAGGTAGAAGGAAAGCAGAAAAGGAAGGAAAAAGGGGAAAATAATGCAAAGCCTTTGTGGATCCTCAATTCCTTAGAATCTCCTTTTTCCCATCTCTATCGAAGACTGATTAGCTTCACACCAATTGCTTTAGTGGGAGCAGAGAACCTATGAATTTATATTGGGTTAGTTTCTGTGCAGAATAAATGAACACTGCTTCAAAAGTGGGAAAAAGATTACTTTATACCCTTTGTTATTGCAATAATAATATGCTTAGGATTTTCCCCTTCATGAGATGAGAGATTCTGTAGACTGAGTTTTCAGTTGTTGGCAGAGAAAGATAATTGTTTTGATTGGGCCTACATCTTTAACAACTCAAACATCAATAGCCAAAAGTTGCATATGTGTTGCTTGAGATTTGCATTTTTGCTTATTTTTTGGTTAAAGGGAGCTTGATTTATATGTCCTGTCTTGTTTTGGGATAGTGGTTTACTTGTTAAAATCCATCCAAAGTCATGGCTTGTTGGTTTGGAAAAAGGAGGGGGTGATTTGAATATGATGTTTGAATGATTAGTTGTACGAGTCTTTAAAGGGTGGTGCATTAGAAGAAAGTATGTCTCTCGTGTCTAGCCTGGATATAGTGAAACAAAGCTCCGATTTTCCAATAAAAAAAAGATTGCATTTAGATAAGTGTAAGAGAAGTACAGGAAAACTTTATTTGGATAACGAGGTTTAAATGTGGGATTGAGAGAAGTTTTTTCTATCCTAAACAAACATGCGATAAATTTTACCGTACATGGATGAATAAATCATAGTTAATATATGTTTAATTTTTTTATATTTATTACATATATCAATAAGATCTACCTTATTTTTTGTCTAATTTCAATAGTTTAATCATATAAGAACTTTAAAATTAATTGTGCTTCGCTTTGAGGATTCCAATGTTACTTTTAGGAATTTTTCTAAGAAACGTGAGAGAACAAAATATCTTGATAAGGGTTTGTGTTGGTACGTTGAGATAATCTTTAAGTTTATTTTTTAACTTTTTTTTTTTTTTCTAATTTCAATAATGTTCTGCCAGAATTGGAAACAATAATTTTAAAAAAATGAGAAAAAGTAGGACAAAAGACACACAAAATTACATAATTCACTGATCTTGTGTGAAAACTATGAACAAAAAAAGAGAAAAGATTATTTTGTTTTGAAGATAAAATACAAGTGCTAGGTAAAGAGAACAAGAAATTTAAAGTAGTTTATATAGTGCAACTTTCCTAAATTTGCAATACATCATTTTGCCCTAAACTACATAAGCCCCAATATAAAAGTATAAAAACACAATTAACATATTTTTTAGGTTTTGGAGCGTTGCTCTCAAGCTCTCATATCGAGTGTTTAGCCTCTAGATCCAAACTTGCAGACTAGTGCAAGAAAGTTTTATAATGAGTAACCGTAATACAAGATAGTTCAAGACATTTTAACATATGACTACATACATAAGGTCGTGTGGTCTTCTTGTTTTATGAATATCTCGAATCGCTTTGAAAAAGAGAGGAAAAGAAGGGAGGGGGCCCATATTCCAAAAGAGGGTTTCAATTGAAATGAACCTCTTTCCATATGAATGGAATGTGTATGGTGGTGGTTTGAATTCGTCATATAATTCTCTTTATGTCACTTTCAACCTTTTCAATATAATTCTCACTTGATATCACACACAGCCTTATTGAACTTGGACCCATTAGAGAGAGTTAGGGACCAAACCCCATAAAAAAAGAAAGAAGAAAAAAGTGAGTGAAAGGGAATATGGAGAGTTTTAGTGTGGGTTGGGGAGTGGGCATAAACAGCATCTTGCAATGGCGAGTTGCTTGCAAGTGGTTGGTGAGTCAACTCATCACTCAAAAAATAGTAAACATCAAAAGGGAAATTTTATATGACTGTGACTCACCAATAGTATTGTGTCCTCTGGCCCCCACCCTTATTTGGTGGATACAATAATACATTTACACTATGATTGAGATTTCAGAATCACCCACCTGGCACCTTCTATCATCCCTCTTTGATATTTTAGCCTATGAATGACAATGGTTCGGTTTTAGTTGGTTTTGGACCAAACCTATACTTGAACGAATCGAATAGTTCGATTTAGTAAGTAATGAAACCAAATCAAATGTTCAATAGAGGAAAATTCAATTTTAGTCGATTTAGTAAGAACAATCCAACCAATCTACTAGATTAGTTCAATTTGATTCTTTGGTTTTTCATTAATACTATTATCCCTATTTTAGTTTCTTGTACTTTGATTCTTTGGTTTTTCAAACATACTATCTCTATACAATTTTAATCTACAGGGTTCAAACTATTTACTCAATATATCATTTTGGCTATTAATCTAAACATAGTTAAGTTGATTAATGATAAAGATGGACGGCCCAACTTGAATTCTCACATTGATACAATATTGTTCATTTTTTGCATAATTTTCTTGATTTTATTTTTTTGTTTTACCCAAAAAAATTTCATATCAATGAAGATCCTTGTCATCGCTTATAAATTTATGATATTTTACTTATCTAACCAATGTAGGATACGTTTGTTTGTATTCCAACCACTTATATATATTAATATGAAACATATTATTTTGATTAAAAGGTTAGAAGTTTCAATATTGTCTTCCTAAATAGAGTGTGATTAAACATGACATTCAATTCTCTTTCTTACAAAAATTTTTGTTTCTTAGTTTAATATTCCTATATGGAAAACCAAACTATGAGTTTATTAAGTTTATGAAATTTTAAATGATTGTTCATAAGATTTTATCAAAAGAAGTATAAGCCCAAATATTATTGCTATTATTTATTATTTAATTTATTTTTAGGTCAATCACATGTGAAATAGAAAATTCGAATCTTCAACTTTCCGTTATTATATATACTAACGGTTGAGTTAGGTTAACAGCTCCCTTTCATGCAAAATTGAGGGGGGAAATGTTTCTTTCCTAATTTTTTGTGGAGTAAAATAGAATGTAAATTATTATTTTAAAATTAAGGAAGAAATGAAAAAGAAAAGAAAAGTGAAAGATAGGGAAAGATGTAGGCCCCAAGATTTGTAGAATCTATGCCATGCTCACACCTGTTGTTGTTGTAAAATGCCTACAATACCCCACACTTATTGATGGGCCCCACTTTTCACCACCATTGTCATACCCCTTGCCACGTCATCTTCTCCTTCCTTTTTCCTTTCCATTTTTATATATATTTCATTTTTATTTCCAAGTCTCTGAATTTCATATCATTTTCTTTTCCTTTTCATCATTTTCTTAAAAACAATAATAAAATTTTGCCGATTATTGTAAAAAAGAAAAGAAAAAACAATTATTTGATATTTTAATTTGTTGGTGGTTTTGGTGATGCCTACGGCGGTCAGTTTAGCTCGGCAATGCTTAGCGCCAGATGCGGCTCACGCGCTGGACGAGGCGGTGTTGGTGGCGCGCCGCCGTGGGCACGCTCAAACGACGTCGCTTCACGCCGTGACCGCTCTTCTTTCTCTACCTTCCTCCGCCCTACGCGACGGTTGTGCACGCGCCCGCAAAACCACCGGCTATTCCCCTCGTCTTCAATTCAAAGCCCTAGAGCTCTGTCTCAGCGTCTCTCTCGACCGGCTCCCCTCCGGTCAAATCTCCGATGACCCTCCGGTCTCCAACTCTCTCATGGCGGCGATTAAGCGCTCTCAGGCCAACCAGCGCCGCCAGCCGGAGAATTTCCATTTGTACCACCACTTATCTCAGCAATCCTCCATTGTTTCCGTCAAAGTCGAGCTCCAGCATTTTCTTCTCTCCATTCTCGACGATCCTGTCGTTAGTAGGGTTTTTGGTGAAGCTGGATTTCGAAGCACCGAAATCAAGCTTGCGATTATTCGCCCTTTTCCTCAGCTTCTTCGCTACTCACCTCGCTCTCGAGGTCCGTTCTTTCTCTGTAACCTTATCGAATGTTCCGATTCAAATCGCGGCGGATTAGGGTTTCCAACTTCTAGATTTCGCGATTGCGATAGAGACGAAAACAATCGCAGAATCGGAGAGGTTTTGGGTAGAAACAGGGGAAGGAATCCTCTGCTTGTCGGAGTTTCTGCTTATGGTGCTCTCAAGAGTTTCATGGAATCCGGCGAGAATTTCTTGCCGGAGAAATTCGCCGGTGTGAGAACTATTTGCCTCGAAAACGACTTCTCTAGGTTTTTGTCTGGGAATTCTGAAATGGGATCGTTGAATGTTGTTCAGATAGTGGAGCAGTCGCCGGAGCCTGGATTGATTGTGAATTTCGGAGACTTGCAGGCGTTCGTTGGCGATAATTCTTCCGATGATCGAGCAAGTCATGTCGTTTGCCACTTGAAGAAGTTGGTGGATCTTCATAGTGATAAAGTTTGGTTGATTGGTGCTGCTGCAAATTATGAAACTTATTTGAGATTTGTGACTAAATTTCCTTCCATTGAGAAAGACTGGGATTTGTATCTCTTGCCCATCACTTCTTCCAGACCTGAATCATATCCTAGGTCCAGGTTTGTCTCAAAATCTTCTTTGGAATTTGCTTTAACAACTTGTTCATGAATTTTTTAATTGTGTTTCTTTTATTGTTTCTTAAATGTTAATACTGAGTTGTTCAATAATTGTCTTGTTTTCAAGATCTAAGCCTGCCTTACACATGGAAATTCTTGACTTTTTCACACTGAATTTGGTTATTTGTAAATTAGCATTTTTTTTCTATTCTTTAAGATTTCCTTGAGGAGCACCATTTAGTTTGGTTAAAATTTTTAGGAAAATGGTATACACAAATTAAAGTGTCTCAACTTACTGAATCTTCATTTATTATGGAGCAACTACGCGTATTTTTGTCTCTTACATCTATTTATATATATGTTCTTATTAAGAACCTCAACTTTACAGATCACCCTGCAATACAGATGTTTGGCGACACTGCCTTCAAAAAAATCATTCATATTAAAAAGAATTGACTGAGAAATAAAACAATATTTCTATAAATGGAAAGGTCTGCATAGATTAGAGAGGCGATAACTTTTAAGTGAGGTTATCATAGAATTAGAAATATAGATGAGTATGGATTTAAATACTAATGATAATGATTCAACCTACTTATGATTTGCTAATTATTTAATTAGTAATTCAATTAATTTCCTTAGGTTTCTTGTAGATTATTTGTTGATATCGGTATTTTTCATTCATCTTTCTATCAAAAGTCAAAATTTCTGTAAATTTGAGAGCTTGATATTTGCACCAATATGACATTTAACTTGTTCAAGATTTCACAATCTCTTGCTGATTCTTGGTTCGTAAAGTTGCCTGTGGCTAGATGGTCTCTGCTCTATCAAAAAGAAATGAAATGAATTGTATATTGGTTTGTACATGATCTCAAGAAGCCAACCATTTTTTATTTTTTATTTCATTTTTACTTTGGATGCTTAGATCTTATGGTGATTGGTGAATCCTATCTATAACTACAGTTTGATGGGATCATTTGTTCCACTTGGTGGGTTCTTTTCCACACCTTCTGATGCAAGTATCCCTTTGAGTGGCTCATGCCAACATCCTTCTCGCTGTCTTCAATGTGACAAAAACTGTGAAGATGAAGTAATTGCTGCATCAAAGGGTGTTTTTACTCCCCCGCTTTCCGAGCAGTATCAATCTAGCCTGCCTTTTTGGATGCAAATGACTGAATGTAGCAACTTCGATGCATTTGATGCGAAGGTGAGTACTTGCTTTCAATTTCAATTCTCAGTATATAAAGGAGACCGGTATTTTGTTTTTGTAAAAAATTGTCTAGTAGCTATAAACTTATCTATATAGAAGTTTGGGGTAAGGAGAATCTAAATAATTATGGGGAGATGAGAATATGAAAGAGAATGATTACTCGTGAACACTTGCACTTGTCCCAAAGTCTATACACCCAGGAGACAATAAAAGATTTTACAATTAAATTCATTCATGGGTATCGAATCAAGGACCTCCGAGTGAGCATCTCTTGGAGACTCTAAGTCTCTACCAACAAGGTTACTCGTTGGAGAGGAACAAAATAGTAAATATAAGAATGAAAAAAATGGTTATATGGTGAATAAAAAGTGGTTATAGAGTGAATAAAACATGGTTATAGGGAGTGAATATTGATTATGAGGGGAATCATTCTCCCGATATTCTCATTCTCCTTGCCCCAAAATATTGTTTATTGGTCACTTTTGAAGAATCCCGTCTTTCTTGTGTAAAAGCTAGTTCATACGTCTTCAGTGCAGACCAGAGATGATGGATTGGTACTGAGCGCCAAAATTGCAGGGTTCCAAAAGAAATGGGACAATCTATGCCAGCGTCTTCATCGCGGTCAACCATCAAAAGAAGCACCCATGTTTCCGGCGATTGTGGGCTTCCAAGCTGCTGAAGATAAAAGGGAAGATGCTGCTGTTCCTGTTAATAACTGCAGCAGCATTGCATGTGTTTCATCACACAAGGGTTCATCTGCAGACTTGAACTCCAGAAATTCCATGGTTTTACCAAAGATTTCTCTCTCAAGATCAAACACCTTTCCTTTATTTGGCAAGGCGAGTAACGAGAATCTCCTATCCAAACTGCAGGAAGAAACATCTAAAACTGAAGATCTCGAGTTAGGCGGCCGCAAATCTCCTTTCAGCCTGTCAATTTCCACTGTGGATGATGAAAATCGAACATCATCCCCGTCAGCAGGATCTGTCACGACAGATTTAGGGTTGGGGATTGTTTCTTTTCCTACCAATAATAAGCTGAAGAAACCATTAAATCTCAATAGCACAGATTTTCCATCAGACTTGTCAGGTTTCTGCTCAACAAATGTTGATTTAGTTAATGGTAAAGTCTGTAATGGCTTCACTTTTTCTTCATCCTGTTCCAGCCCTGAACAAAGAGGGCAGATGAATACCATGGATGTCAAGACACTCTTCCAATTGCTGAGAGAAAGAGTTTTCTGGCAAGATCAGGCTGTGAGCATCATTAGTCAAACGATATCTCAATGCCAAATCAGAAGCGATGAACGCAGCGGATCTAATTTGAGAGGGGACATATGGTTCAATTTTGTTGGTTCTGATAAGTTTGGTAAAAAGAAGATTGCTAGTGCACTTGCTGAGATATTGTATGGCAATAAGGATCAGTTCATATGCGTCGATTTAAGTTCCCAAGATGGGATGATCAACCCTGATATGCTTCTTGGATGCCCGCGTATGAGAACTAACAACACAGAATTCAGAGGGAAGACTGCTCTGGATTTCGTTGCTGTAGGGCTGAGAAAGCAACCTTTATCGATTGTTATGCTCGAAAATGTCGACAAGGCTGAACTTCTTGATCAAAATAGATTGTCGCAGGCTATTCAAACTGGTAAACTCTTAGATCTGCAAGGAAGAGAAGTTGGCATTAAAAATGCAATATTCATGATGACCTCGACATCATCTATTCATAAACAACAAATGATCTTTCCGGACGAGCAAATGTCCAAGTATTCTGAAGAGAGACTCTTGAAAGCTAAAAGCTGGCAATTACAGATAAGAGTTGATTCTAGTTATGGAGATCAAGCCAACCGAAGCAAGACTGTCTCTAACCCCTTCTTTATGAGCAAAAGGAAGCTCAATGCCATAGATGAATCTTCAAATCAGCACGAAATATCCGAAATGGCGAAAAGTCATAAGTCATCAAATAAATATCTGGATTTGAATCGACCTGCAGAAGAAAATGCGCAACACGATATCGATTGGGACTGCCCTGATAATGAGATCTCCAAAACATGGTTACAAAATTTCTGCAACTACATAGATCAAGTAGTAATTTTCAAGCCATTTGATTTTGATGCTCTAGCTGAAAAAATTCAAAGGGAAGTTAAGAAGATCTTCCACAGTGTATTTGGCTCAGAATGCATGCTTGAGATTGAGTCAAATGTGATGGAACAGTTGCTTGCAGCTGCTTATATTTCATATGGGAGTACAGAAGTAGATGATTGGGTAGAGCAGGTTCTATGCAAGAAATTCTTAGAAATCAAAAGATTACACATACTATCTAAATATTCCATTATCAAACTTTCTACTTGTGATCAAGAGCTTTCATTAGATGAGAAAACAGCAGAAGTATGTCTTCCTCAGAGAATCATTTTCGATTCGATGTCGATGTCGTGTTCTAGCTAAGATGTAAAATGTAGTGTAATGTAATCTAGTAAAAAACGTGCTTAGCCTGTAAATCCCATAATTTTGTTGGGTTTTCTTTTTCCAGGTTATGTTCTGTAAGATATGATATTTAGTTGTGTGGTTAAGTTCAGCAAGTTATAAGCTATTTGTCATTGTTTTTTCTTACATTTTATTTTATCCTCAGTTTGATGTTGGATTTCAACGGATTCAAAAAGGAAATCGATGTTTAGTTAGTTTCAAAAAAAATTTGTATACCCACTAAGCATCTATTTTAGGTAAAAGATTCTTCAACCTAACTTAATTACAGTACACATTATTATTTCTTTTTAGATTTACCATTATTTCTTTTTAGTTCAACAATGATAAATGAGGGTTGAATCATCAACATGAGATGGTAATCACCCACCATTGTTTTAAAAATTATGTTTTTTGTCGGGGTTTTTTCCACATTTACGCATTTATTATATTATTATATATTCTTAGTATATTGAATCCAATTATTTAGAGGTTGTAAAGTCCCATCGATTATATGTAAAAAAAAAAAAAAAAAAAAGTCTCATTTATTATATTATTACATATTCTTTGTATTTTTAATACAATTATTTAGAGGTTTCGAAGTCCCGTGGTGAGAGTTTTACAAAGCAGATTTATCGATCCTATTCTTCAACTATACTTCAATATAGGTTTGATTTTCCTTTTTTTTCAACAATAATTAGGGTGGGGATTCAATTTTATGACTTTAACCCACATTTTGCTGATAATTAATGAAATCATTCAATAACTCCATTTTGAAATAGAGTGTCAGCACCAAAAACAAAAATTTAAAAAAAAATTAATGAAAAATAAGAATGTTATTTTTATTTTAAGATGCAAGTATTTGAGAGAAATATTCACCGAGTCTTATTGCTTCAGAAAGTTTTGAAAGAGAAAGTAAATTGATTCTAAATTTCATCATAAAATTCCAAAAATGGCAGATTATTGGTTCTTGTTTTTTAGAATAAACTGCTGCATATATATTAAAGGGGAATATTTAAATCATGTCCGGGTATGATGTATAAAATAATGTCCACATATGTGGTTCAATATGGGCCACAATCTATTTGATTATAAATCCAAAAGATAAAAAATAAAATAAAGAAAAATAGATTGTGGTTCATATTGAGCTATATGTGGACATTATTTCATACATCATGTCCAGACATGATCTAAATATTTTTCTATATTAAATATCGAAAAATCCCAAAGGGCTATGAGTCATTGAGTCAGATACAAGAAGCTGATTATTGCTTTGGTTGGCCATATTTGTTCGATTTTTAATTATTTACTATTTAATTTTGTCTGAATAAGGTACCTGAAATTACTATTTTATAGTTTGTATTATTATAGGTAAATTGATGAAAGATAAAATTTGAAAAAAATTTATCTGTTCGTTCATAATCAGCTAAGAAGCATGAATATAGATACTACTATAGGACATCTTAGACATAGACTTTGGGGGTGTTTGTTTACCATATTTATGGAAGATTTACTAACTACTCTTCAAAAAAATTATATCAATTTTTGTAGCTATTTAAATAATCACTCATTTCTGATTACTTATTTCTAATAATTCATTTATAACTACTTAAAATAATTCTTTAATATTAACCACTCATTTTTAATCATTCATTTCTAATTAACTTTCAAAATAATTCATTTTTAACCACTCATTTCTAATCTTTTTTTTTAACTATGCAAAATAACTACTCATTTTAAATCTAAATCTAAACAAGTTATTACATTTATCTCATTTATATAAAAATCACATCTAAACGAATTTTTTATTATAACTCTTCATCCAAAATCTCATCCAAACACTTCATTGGTGAGGACGTGTTTATTAAAATATACATTTCTGAAAATATATATCATTTTTATACTAAAAGAAAACTCACAATTTTGTGCATTTATATGCATACAAACATAAAGTTGATGTACTATGTTAGGTTTAAAATTTACAAGTGAATTTAATTGTAAAATTCTTTTTAGTTTGAGTTTTGAGAAGGAAGGAGTGTTAGTGTCCAAATATGTAGCGAAGTCAACTATGAAGTCAAATGACTGTCTACAAAGAGATGGGTTCAATTTCTCAAATATTAAAAAAATGATAAACATACATTACATTTATATAATTAATGTCGTCTAACATATTTATTTTACCAATATATATATATTCAACTAATGTTGAAAATCTTACATTAAAAACATAAGAATCCCACGTTTCGAAAGTAATAGTGCCTTGTTGTCCATATTAGATAGTGTGGACATTCATCTCAAAATTAATTAAGTAACTCATATCTCTTTTATTTTGTTATGAGATTTTTACTATTTTCGATATGGGATCCTTAACCCGTCCCTTCGCTAGCCAAACTACCCGTCTCTTAATTACTTCTCGTCACTTATAATTGAATTCCTCCACAGCACTAGATCATTGAATTCTCCTTCTACAAGTTCATGTAGGATAAATTTAAGTTTAGTACTTTTATTTTTCTTTTTGTCTTCATTTAATTTACTTCCCAATACGATCGCAAGGAGGATTTGGTCCAACTGTCCCAAGTCACATGTACAAGTAAAAAAGTGCTATTTCAGCTTCTTTCTTTTTTTTTCTTTTTTTCTTTTTTTTAAGAATTATACATATACATTCATTTTCTTTCAAAAATGTACACGAGAAGTACCAAACAACTCTAACCAATTCCACTTAAACCCTCGCTTCCAAAGTTGTAACTTTAGGCGTGCCAACTCCACCAACTGTGTAACGGTTGGTTTTATTAATCGAAGGATGACATATTAATAAGTTTAAGCAGATTTTATATGTATAATAAAAAAAATAAATAAATAAATAAAGTATTTTCATAGTACAAAATCGAAATTAATTCATTTGTAGTTGAAAATTCAAATCGAGTTCTATCATCGATAAAATTCAATTAGTGATAGAGTTCTATAATTCATTTCTATCACTGATAAAAAATTATGTGCTATAAATTAATTATTTTAAAAATTGTTCTCCAAAGATAATATAAGAAGTAAAATGCATTCTTTTTTTTTATCTCAACTTCCGTGTCCTTCTAGAGAATATATACTAATTAGTTCACCAAAAAGGCTAATTTATAAATTAAACAATGATTAATTAAAACAAACCAGTTTAAAAAATTAAATAATAGAGAATGATATGAAAACTAAGGATATACGTGAGTTAGATTGGGTTAAGGGAAATTTTTTGAATCAATTCAAAAAAATTTGTTGGTAAATCTACAACTCGTTTAACCTATGTGTTTGAGCAACTCAACTCTTATATTTTTTAGTTATGTTGAATTGACTTCATTGTTTTTTTTTTTTTTTTAATTCGAACATATATTGATCATTTAATTTCAATTTTTATAGAAATAACTTAATAATTTTTTCATCAACAATTTAACTTCAATTTATATTATGATACGTGCATTCTAAAACTTAAAAATTATTGGAAAAATTATCCTTTTAATCCCTATGTTAGGTATATGTAGGCTAAATTTAGTCTTTAAATTTCAAAATTGAACATTTTTTACAATAATCCTCACTTTTTAGTCATTGTATGTTTTTCAGGTTTAGTTTTATACTTATTTTCTTTTTTAAAAAATAATAATAAATTCACGTAAAAATTAAAATAACAACTTCATCAATAATCACGTATGTTATGTAATTAACGATTTTGTTATATCAAAACTAAAAGTGTTATTGAAATAAAGGGTAAAAATATTTAATTTCAAATTATAGAGACCAAATTGAAACTAGACCTTAAATCTAGAGACTAAAATTTTTTTTTTTTTTTTGCCAAATTTTTTTTAATGAGTTTGGAGAGTAAAAAATCTAAAAATAATAATAAATATAAATATAAATATACATAATGTTATAATAAATAAAAAAATTAATATTAATAATAAATTCGGGAAAGCTTGGATCAATCAAAACGAATTTTAGTTCAGTCCAAAAAAATTTCATTTATTAATTTGAATCAAACTCAACCTAACCCGTCAAATTAAGTTCAGTTGGTTTGAATTATTCGGATTTTTTTTTATATCCCTAAAAACCAAAGTCAAAACTCAAACACAAACAACATTTTACCTTACAAAATTGAATTCAACATTCTAGCTCCTAACTAGCTTGCAAAAACCAATCAATTACAACTTTTTTTTCATCAAAATCTAACCAATAAGAAAAGGTCAAGAAAAATTAGTAACCTTTTTTGGGGGTCACATGCAAAATTGAATTGATCATGATAGTTCCCATAGGACTAGGAGGCCAATCCAAGGCTGCCTTAGCTTGGAAAAAAAGTTAGGTCTCACCCTAAAAAGAAGTGGAGTCACACTAAAAACATAAAAATACCAATTCTATCAAAAAGAAAAAGTAGGTCATTGCTTTACTTGGCATCTACTTTTCTTGTGTAAAGTGTCTAATAAGTTCCCCATAAAAATTTGTCCTAAATTAGATACTTCTGATGCATGCTTCATATTATATATGCATCAAATGTTGATTATGGTAGTTGTTGAGGACAAAAACAACATCACTTCTCAACCCAAAACAAAAGCCTCTTTCTCTCTTTCCATTAAAATTGAAGAGATTTAAACCTTCTAATTAAACTAGCTACATGTTTAATTCTACCAACCTCCCTTTATTTAAACATCACATTAGGTTAAACTTTTCCCTTTCCTCTCTCTTCATTTAATTTTTGAGAAATTTACCGTTGTAAGTGAAATTTAGACCACAATTCCAAATATAATCGTTTTTTTTTTATAAAAAAAATAACAAATATAGCTATCGATATTAATGAGTATTTGTTACCTACTTTATTATAATACTGTTATCGATGAATATTTATAATACATAAGATTGGTTTTAATCAGTATTTATATTAATATTGAAACGTATTATGAATATAAATATTTTAAAATTTGTGTATATTTATAATTACTTTGTGTGAAGAATCCACTCAATACAATTTTCTTTAATTTTTTGTCGTCCAATTAATTCCAAGAAAATGAAGAAAAAAAACATTTTTTTGTGATCAACTTACAGCCAATTTAATATAGCAATATTCTTAAGCTTCAAAATAAACCTAAAAAAAACAATAAAGCTCAAAATCTCATATTTGTATGATATTGTCTATGTTGAATATATATCTTCATGTCCCTTTTTTAAAAATTTTATTCAAAAGATTTCATATTAATGGATGTACCAGTCTTCTTTTATAAATGGAAGATTTGTCACTTTGACTACCATTTATTTATATTCAAACAATACTCTTAATTTTAAACATAAATAAATAAATACAACTGATTTCATTTTTTTTCCCTTTTTTTGCTTAAAATTCAAATGAAAAAAATTGCCTCAACCTCCAAAGTAATTCTAATGGGATTTAAGTCAAATGAAAATTTGTCTTTTGTTTTTTTTTTGTGATGCTATAAAATCTTATTAACGTTGAAAATTTGTTTGGGGAAAAAATATAATTATGACGGATGATCGCGTTTATTTGGCTGTTTGGTTTGGTCTTTCCACAAGTCTTGGACCAGCCCCACATAATTAAAACCTACTTAATTGATATTTCTTTTGTCAAACAAAAAAATAAACCATATAATTTCCAACCATAAATTTTCTCTAAAACCAAAAAATCTTTTTTTATTAAAAATCTGACAAATAGATTTTTCTTTATATCTGAAAACAACAAATAGGATTAGAATTCATAAATGATTAGGATTTTTAAAGCTCTATAATTTCAACGACACACTATTATAACTTCTATTACAATGGCAAAAAACCAATAATTCCAATTACATAAGGAAAATATTTAATATCAACAGTGAAATGAATTTAGATGATTTTGAGAAGCCGCCAACAATGAAATTAATAAGGTTAGAAACATCGAATTCTACTAGAATGAGAAATCATGAGATCTTGACTTTATGAATGGATTTGATTCATGCCCTAACACATAAACCCTCCAAAAATTTAATAGATAAGTTCTTTAGATATGTTCACCAACCAAGCAGCTTAGATATCATTTTTCAATTATGCATTATCCACCTAATTTTTATTTTTAATGGAGAAGACAATGTTGCATCGGTATTAAGCTTCCAGCACACGTTATATCATATTTATTAATCTTAAGATGACATTTTATTGTAAAAAATTGAAATTTAAAATTCCTTAATCATGAGTTATAACGCAAAGGTATAAAGATACAAGCAGAGATCTAGAATTTGAATTCTGCTCTCTTTTTTCTTTTTTTTTGTGATGGATGAATTCTGCTCTTCTTAGTCCCGCATTTCTAAAATTGAACCATATTATATACTTGCATGTTGGCACTTCTAGAGTGAAGATTGTTTTCACTTATCAACACACCTTTTTCATTTATTTTTGTACTCATTCGCATTCTTCTTCTTTTTTTTTCTTTTTTTTTTAAATGCTTAATTTAAAATTGTTTCAAATTAAATATGGTTAATTGCATAACTTTTATAATTGAGTTAAAAAACATGTATATCTTATTAGTATATAGGTAATAAATATAATTAATCTTAGACTTTCCTATTCTGAAATTTTTCTGGTTCGGATAAGGTACAGCCTGTTTTTAACTATTGTGTTTGATAGGTATATTGAGGATGTGGACATTTCATTTTTCACGTAATCAAACTATTTTTCCTTTAAATGGTTATATATATATATATATATATATATATA
>JBBMKA010067208.1:0-16373 GCA_037833695.1 Sechiopsis laciniata | reverse complement strand
AATGAGGTTTTTTATGAATTAAAATTATTATTAATTGATAATTTTTTATGAAATAATTCATTTCAAAATCGAATTCTGTGCTAAATTGAATTACAACCAAGCTAACGCATTGACTTTTTAATATAGTTAAAATTACTTTTAGAAATAAATATTTTAATATTATTGTTAGTCGAGATTAAAAAATAAGTTTGATGAGATATAATGTAGAATTTGATAAAAGAGTTTTTTTTTTTTTTTTTTTAATATATAGAAATTCGAAGAGTAGTTGAAGAGGGGTTAAGAATGAATGTTTACTACAAAAAACAAACGAGGGGTTGTTGAAGAGTGGTTATTAACCACTCTTCATGTCCAAAAAACAAACATACCTCTAAGAGTTCAGTGATAGTGACAGACCATTAAAATGAGTTTTTTTGTTTTTTTTAATCATTAAGAAGCAGAGAGACCAAGATTCGTGGACTCTTTTAATTGGTTGGAGAGGAAAATCTGAAACGAAGCAAGGGTAGAAAGAAGTCTGAAGATTTGATCTTAGCTATATGCTTAATTATATAGGAATTACAATAATAATGGTTTTATTTATATAAAAAAAAAATGCTAAAAAATTTGTGGGAGCCATCCTTTGAAAAAAAATGTATATTGATACATATAAAATACATAATATTCAAAACTTTAGGAAGCCATGACCCTCTAGATCCCTAGTCTCCATTACTGTTCGCCAATGTCAAGCGCCTTAAGACTACAAAATGTTACATTGTTTGAGAAGAGTGAAATTAAGATATGTTTTTTTCGTTTAATTAAATTAGATGAGTGTTTGAATAAAAATTGGTCACATCCCACATTTGTATGAGTAGCTCTAAAAAATCCTCCATAACATCTTCAATAAAGCATTCATAAATACTTTAAGTATAATATCTCTTTTATTTCAACCATTCACAACTTTTCCACTCAAACGAGCAGTTTTTGCAACAATTACTCATAACCCATTTATTCAAATAATAATTTTTTGTTACAATTATTCATAACCTCTCCAAACTACTCCAAACCCTTCCTCGATCCAAACAAACCTAAACCACTAAAAAAGAATGATTTAGTTGTTTTTTTGGGAGAATTCCATAATGAATTGTTGAAATTTGAGAAGTAATTTCAAAAGAAGGGCCGCGAACTCTGACCCACTTTTTTTTCTTCTCTCTTTCGGCTGTGTATGTCTGCACCCCATGTGAACTATTTCATAAATAATGATTTAAGAAATGATTAATTAGCTTACAAATTAATCTTTTGTCATTCATTTTTTTTTAATTTTAAATAAATATATGATTATTTGAATTGCAGATTTAAAATCTCCATATATGTTTTACTAATTTGAAAAAAATGCTAATTTAAATCTAGCCCCAGCTATCACATAAGTATCTTCTTACATGTTTCAGCATTAGAACCTCCAACTGTTGAATAAATTGAATTATACTTAAATTAGCTAAATTATTTGAATTCTCACTTTCACATTTGTGATACAAATACTATATTTTATTACGGAATCCATAGACATTTAACACAAAATTTTGATACTTAAAAAGTTTATAAATTCTAGACCTCATAAAATTCATATCGATCAAAATCGTGAGGGAAAAATTTGAAGTGTTTAAGACGAGTATTGGATTATTATAAGGAGGTTAAAAAATATTTAGGGTGTAAGTTATTATAACGTAAGGTATAATAATTTGTATTGTGGAATAGATTGTTATAGCAAAAATTGTTATAATAGAGAGTTTTATTATAGCATGAATTATTATAATAAGGTTGCAAGGTTATAATAGTTAAGATGAAATTTTATAAACTAATTCACTTACTATTATAGTCGGTAGCCTAAACGTATATTGATTATAATTCAACCTAACAGACTCTTAAACAGCGGTCAAAACCCATCCTTGAAATTTGTTTAAGCTGATTTGTGGAGAAATCAAGGAGGACAACACAATGCCTTCTTTTTTTTCTTTTTTAAAAAAAAAATTATTTATTTAAATAATTCTCAATTTTATTAGTAATTGTTGTTAATGCATGTGGACAAAATTCAACATTGTTAAATTAAGAGGAAGATTTTCTGAATATAAGGAGGAGACAACACCTTTACTAATATAAGATCGTTAGGTAATTACGAAAAATAAAGTCATGAGCACTTACATTCAAAATAGACAATATCAATAATCTTGTAAAATGCTTTGTTTTTATCTTTATTGTACTAAAAATGATTCTCACAATCATTCCATTGAAACATTGAACACTTATGTATTAATAAATTATTGTATTATTAATATATTTAGATTCATGAGCATGCTTGCTTGAAAAAAATGAACTTTTTTTGAGTGAGTTAGAGTTTTGATACAAGCACGTAGAATTGTATGAGTTGTTATGTAGCATGTGAATGGACATATTTATGTGTCTATACAGAAAAAAAGTATAATTTATTTCATCCAAATTATGTCAATAAATTTTAATTTAAAAAAAACAAAAAGGTTCATTAAACAATGTGTGCCAGTTTGAACATCAAGTTGCTGTGGTGTAGTGGTTATCACGTTTGTCTTACACACAAAAGGTCCCCAGTTCGAGCCTGGGCAGCAACATTTATTTTATTTTCATTTTATTTTTCTGGAAATTTCTCTATAATAATTTGGGGGAATTGGACGGCTGATTTTGAGCCATGATTTTGAAATTTTTTTTCTTCTAATTCCATATTTGAATATGGGGTGAGTGATTATGAATGAAGTTCATTTTATCTATTATTAAAGTACACATTTAGTTAAGGGCTTAATCTAATTCTAATTGACACTTACGTTTTTTTTAATCTAGAAATCGCATGTTCTATTCTTTGAACCCTTGTTCTACCTGCACGTTCATCCTAAATTTTAATATTAATGATTAATAGGTCTAGAATTTTGAAAATCTAAAATAAGTTATAAACTTTTATTTTATATTTAATTTATCTATGACATATTCACATTTTCTAGGAAGCAAATCATGGTTGAAGACTATTTTAACATCTTAGGATTGGATTGGATGATTGTTCTACCATTTTAACATCACCTATATAAATGATGGGATATAAAATTTTGTTAATATCAAGATTTAAATGTCAACGAACATTTGCCAACAAGAACTTAGTTCGCTCAAATGGCAAATATATAAATTAATAATAAAAAAAAAACTATGAGTTCAAATTTCGCCTCCAAATTAATCTTTCAGATCCAGTTTAGTTGTATTTTCTCCCTCCAAGAATCACATTAATTACAACAAAATATAATGTGCATACATGTCAATTCAACCATCCTGATAGCTTGACTTGCCTCAAGATAAAGCTGAAATTTATTTAAAATTTGTGTAATTTGAGATCTCAAATGGGTTATATTCAGGTATATTTTGGTTTAATACTTTGTTAGAAGGAAGTTTAGTTATTTGATAAATTTTCCATTTGCATTGACAATAACAAGAACACAATCTAAACAATTTAATATAATGAACATGTACATAAATGATTATAACAGTAAATAAATAAGCCAAAAAAGTGGGAAATTATATACAAACATATCATTGTCTTGAAAATGTGAGAGTTTCCAAGAACAGAATCATCATCAAAAGATAAGAACACACAAAATCACACAGAAAAAGAGAAAAATGGAAATTCTGTTCAATGACTTGTCTACCTGCATTTCCTGTCTTCTCAACTGGTTCCTACCGCTCCCTGTTGGATGGTAAGTGTTTTGGTAAGAGTATACATTGTCCGAGTTCCGAAAAACCGTTGAATACACGAAATCGCCGATCATTCCTATCAACGGATGGTGAAAACCACTGAATGATGTTCTTGTAAGGTTCAGCAGAGGAGCAACTGCTGAATCTTCTTCGTAGTTTCGAAAATGAAGCGGGTCGTGATTCAGTCGTTGGTAAGGATTTTGATATGGAAGCTGCTGTTGTTGGTGTGTGCTGGGAGTAGCAAGTATCTGGTTACCACAAGCTGAAGGTCTAGGAGGTATATCGATATCTCGATGCATTGGTTTCGCTTCCAGCTCGACCTCCTTGGGCATTTGGCCACGACCATAGAGAGGAACCATTGTGGTGTGGGAGATATCGGCCTTGCAAACGGGGCATTGTGGGAGCTCGTCAATGGCGAGAGACGCGCTTTGGACGTGGAGCCATTTGTAGATACAAGGCCAGCAGTATAAGTGGCCACAGAGAGTAACCACTGGCTCGTGTGCAAAGTCTAAGCAAATGTTACAATCAAAGCAACCCTTGTAGGTTTCTCTATCTGTTCCTTCTGTACCAGAGACATGTTTCCTTTCTTGTGTAATGTATTGCTCATAATCCATGGATTGGTTAAGCAAATCCAGTTATTTACTGAAAAAAGCACACAAAAATTAATTAGATAGCAAATTTCCCCATGTAAAAAGATGATGAGAAACAGTAATTAGAGCCAGAGGAAAGAAAGCTAAGAACAAAAGATCATTTTGAGACTACCAAAACAGAAGGTTGGTGGGACATTTAAGATACCAAAGACCCAACTGAAAGCAACCAAACATGTGAACGACTTAATTTCAGTAGTTAGATGCCCAATTAACTCATACTAAAAGGACGTGTTTGGTGGTCGTTTATGCAAATGGGGAATGAGTTATCATAACTCAATCCATGTTTGGACCACCTGTTATAATAACCGGTGAATTGGCCTAAACTCAAGCTGCCATTTCACATAACTCATGCCTCCATTTGAGATTGACCATTCCTATTATAATAACCTGCATCACAAACACTGTTTAGTGTTTATCATAACTCCAGTTACAATAACGTGTACCCCAGGTCCCCAAATACAGTTTATAATAACCTACCGTTTAAAATATCTCACCTTTTACTCATAGTTTATACTAACTCAAGCGGTGCTCCAAACACAGCCTAAAAGTTTCAGTACTCTTTTTTTTTTTTTGTAAAGGAGTTGAAGTACTGAATACCAACTAAAAAATGAAACAGACTTGGAAGCAAACTATTACCAGGTTAGAGAGAGTAGGTAATGAAAATAAAATAACAACCAAACCAACCAAACAATTGAGTTGGGTAAAATCCTAAAAACTCAAAGCCCAACACGGATGGAATCGGTCAAATGGTGAACTCAAATTGAAAGAGCATAATTTGATTTACTGATGTGTTAATTCCTGAAACTTTGTAGAACTTCATCAGCTGCAGAAATAATAACTCTATTTTAATGCATTAGCAATTCAAGCAGCCAACGAATAACCTCATAGAGCTAACTTTGGGCATAATACAAGTAGGGCCAGCAATACCAGTGATTAATTAAAAAAATAAAAATAAATAAATAAAAAGACGAGCTTTTTTTTTATAACCATGACTGTCCTGACCAGCTTGTGCGCACCTCGAGAGACGAGCTTATTTACTCATATGTCAAACGAAAAAAATGCATATTATGAAGAAAAAAACGTAGCAGTTGATTTCAAGAAATCTTCATGAAAACCCCCATCTCCCTGTTCCTATTTGAGAACAGCAATCAATCAAAATAACTACAACTTCCATTGCAACATCTCCAAACCTGAGATCAAACTTTCTATTACTTGCAAGTTGCAACCTAGCATTTATATCATGATTTGTAGCAAATACAAACTTCATAGCTTATCTTAGTTGTAGTTATAAAAGATTTTCTAGATTGTTTTTTTTTTCCTCATTTCCCCAAGTTTTTTAAATTGTGATTCAATTCATTATCACGAGAGACCATACCTATTTCATTTGACACAAATGTAGTCTTAGCTCATTGATCGCCCATGAATATAACAAACACAATATGGAAACAATTTGACCTGCCTACACAAATCCATAATATGCAAGCAGAAACATCATAGTTTAGTATAAATTCCAGAATCAAGATCAGTATTTCTCAGAATCACTAGTAGTATAGACACCACTTTTCCCTTTTTCTCCCTGTTCAATGTTTATGACTCCAAACACAAGTGAAAATCATAAACAGAACTTCAAGTGATCACTTTATTAAACTAACCCCTCTTCTAGGTTCCCTTAAAAGAGTCAAAACAGATAGGAATTTATATAACTCGAAACGGATACAGTCATAAATGTCGAATACAATAAAGATGGAGATATGAAACACGAACATGAGGAGGTTTCTCATAGATTGCCAGTTCAAAATGCATTCACAATAAAGGACACAGAATTCTCAACTTTTCTTCTCAATGAAAATATCTACAATGTCCTAGTTTGTAGTCTAATGCTAGAAATACAGATGAAAGTGGTTGATTGACCCCACAAAGTTCTTAATGATGGAAATTCATAAACTAGAGCCTTGAGGACCAAAATTCTCTTCCCATACAAAATTTCTAATACAACCACTAATAGGCATAACTCAGAAGAAGTAATCCCTCACTTCAATTTTTTTTTTTCTCTTTTTGATATCCGTGAGTGTCGGGTAGGCCCACCTCGACCATTTTCACGTCACAACCCACCCTTACCCTACAACATTTGATTGTCTAAGTCACTATAGTAAATTAATTCCAAGCAGATACCTAGGTTCCTCCAAAAAAAAAAATTCCTTTTTGATGTCAGCAAGTGTTGGAGTCAGCTTACGCCCCCAACAACTCACCCTACAATATTTGGATGTCAATAGGAAATTAATTCCAAGCAGATAGCTTGGCTCCTCAGTTCAATTCAAAGTTTATTTTGATATAAATAGTTTTTTTTTTTTTTTGGAAAACTTGATATAAATAGAGTAATCATACGAACAGCCATTACAAAATTCCCAATTGCAAAAAATAAAACGAAACACAAGGATGGAAAGAACATCAAGCTTCCATGAATTCTCCAGAGAAAGAAAAAAAGAAAAAAAGAAAAACTTATCCAGAACAAAAGGTGTAGAAAACAAGAAATGCCACCAAAAAATCCAGAATGAATATCCACAAGAAAAGACAAAAAAATTGAAAGGATAAGAGATTAATAAACAAATCAAAAGAATCATACAAAGTTGCAACTCCACGAGGACAAGATCACAGCGAAACGGAGCATGAAAACACAAAATTGAGAAAATAAAAACAAAATTAACAAAAAAATTATGATAGTTTAAATTCAGTGGTTCACCTGAAATTGAGAGAATCGGCTGTTCGTTTCCTAATACATTTCCCACAAAAAAAAGAAAAAAAAGGACAAAAAATGATAAGACAGAACAAGAAACAGAGGAAAAAAAAGAAAAAGAAAAAAAGCCAGTTGGTAATGATCGGCTACAAGCGTCTTATGAGAACACGGGGTTTTATTGACGAACCTCCGTTTTCTTTAACCATTCTGATGGGCCCACATTGTCTGACGTGGAATTATCATCCTCTTAGGATATTTTTAAAGTTGTCTTTTTAAAGAGTTCATACAATTGTTGATAACATTCGTTATGAGTTTAGTCAAATAAGGACGCTAAAAATTATAAAAAGGATATATTGATCTTTGGGTGGGAGAAGATTGAAAATTATTATGGGAAATAATCCTCTTTAACTGCGTTTAGGTTAAGGCAAATATCACTTCTTAATCATGATTCATTTTTATTGTTATTTATTCTTTGTCAGTGTCGTAATTTAACAATATCAATATATTTTTTTGACCAAGTGATTATCGTTTTGAATCCTCTTTCTCTCTCAATTGTAGTCTTATCTAAAAAAAATTATTCATTTCCCCTATAACCGTCTTCTTTAACCACTTTTATTTTTTGAATTAAACATTTTTTGGGTTGGCGTTTCGAACCTATAACCACCATATGTCAATCGGAGCTTTGCTCTTTTTACGCCACTTTTTATTCTTCACATATTCATTTTCTTTCTTTCTTTGTAATCATTTTTTACACTACAAACATAGATAATGGTTCTCATTCATATAATTATTTATTGTACTTTAAACATGCAATTTTTTTAAAAAAAATTCATTTCATTTTAAATATAGATAATGGTTCTTTCATATAATTCTTCCATTATTTTCCTTCGTATTTTCATTTCTATCATAATCTTTTTCAATCTTCTTGTCCCAAATATCTTTTTATATGTTATGAGTTCAACCTAATGATGTATCTATTAATTAATTTCTTAAATGATAGTTCATAAATTTTTACTGCTCAAAGCTTCTTATTGAGTGCTTTACGTGTGAGTTAGAACAATTTTTCTTTTTCTTTTTTTTGTTCAAGAATAAAATCCTACCAATTAGTTTGCAAGGTCAGGACCTAATTGATACTGGTTACTATAAACAAATTTCTACATGTTCGAATCAAACCATTGCAAATCGTTTCGAATTAATGATTAAACGGCTCA
The DNA here is from genome assembly GCA_037833695.1 of Sechiopsis laciniata. NCBI lineage: Eukaryota > Viridiplantae > Streptophyta > Magnoliopsida > Cucurbitales > Cucurbitaceae > Sechiopsis > Sechiopsis laciniata. Next base: position 8,043 of record JBBMKA010067208.1, on the reverse strand, counting down.
CTCAAAATTTTAAATTATATTTGCACCTTAATATAAAACATAATTAAAAGATGAAGTTAAAATCATATATAAATCCACATATTTAATTTTCAGGCACTCAAAATAATCTCTCACAAAAATATTTAAGCACAAATAATGCTTATTTTTGTCATAGTGGGAATGAACAGCTAATACATGTTTGTCATCAAGTGTCAAAGGAAAAAGCATATTTCATTTTTAAATTTAATCCTAAGTTATTATTTATTTTTCATTGGATTTCTTTGTTATATATATTAAAAAAACATATCTCAAACAACCATGCGACGGTATTTTAATTAAAAAAAAACGTATCTCAAACAACCATGTTATGGACGGAGAGTATTTTAATTAAAAAAACATATCTCAAACAACCACATAAAAACTCCCATACTATTCTTATCATTTATTTATTATCTTTTTTTTTTTTTTGAACCATATTAACATTTTTTTTTACATTCACTAAGTACATCTTATTACTTTACCACAAAAAAAAAATGGTATTTTTCGACAAGAATTAGCGACAGGTCTAAATTCTGTCAATGTTGATGGTCTACGCCGATGAAAGCCCACCATAAATCTTAAATCCTAAACCCTAAAATTGAGCTCATAACTTTTTAGTTTTCAAACTTTTTTTTACTATTAAATTCATTTATTATAACTTTATTATCATTGATTTAGAAACAAAACGAACTAAACTTTCTATTTTAGTGTATAGTTCATAGCTGTTCAAATTACCATAACAAAAATTTAAACATCATTAAAATGAGGTTGGTGGAAACAACGGAAACACAAAAGCAAAATAATTGATTAAAATAAATAAAGACAGTTATTATCCTCAAAGGGTAAGGAAATTTACGAAAATAATCGTTAGTTCCTATGTTTGGTTGTCAAATGGCTCTTTTGTTAATTTTTCATTTTTATTTATGCCATTACATTAATTATTTTGTATAAAATGTTCTTAATATGTAACAATACAGAGGCCAGAAGACTTTAGTTAGTTCAAATATATATGAGATAGAAAATTCAAAACTCAAAACTTTTTTAATTGATAATACATGTTTTATGTTAATTGAATTATATTTACATTTTGAAAGAGAATAGTGATTCTGAATCTTCCATATATGAGAGGTTACACTTCAAGAATTTCAATCTCTCTCAATGGTTTTCTCACACATCAATTTTGTTGGTAAATGTTGAAATTTTTTTTTACAATTTATCGAATATGTTAGAAATTCTTTGATTTAGTATTTAATATCGTTAGATAATCTCTAGGATTTGTTAGGAGATTTGTTCAATTTTACCTATTATATATATTTAGATAAAGTTAATAAGAATCATCAAGAAACAAATTGATTTTTTACGGTTTGGCTAATTCATAGAAAGAGAGTTCGAGTCTCTCTCTTTTTTTAATGATCGAGAGCAGAACTTCACTCTTGTATATATACTCATGACACTACTAGTCCATCTGAAGTCCGATTCTCTCTAATAGTGGTAATGTAGTATTAGTATCTAACCTTAGTTAAATCTATGCTCAAATTAATATATAGTTATTCTTATTTTATATGTTTTTTTTAAACGATATATGACATCATCTCATAAATTTGTATTTGGTAATCACACATCAAATCTAGTATCTGATTTGAGAAGTCAAAAGATTAATAAATTATAATTAAAGGTTTATTAAATATAATTTAGAAGTTAGCAAGGAGGTTGATTGGTAGGGTTGGCACAAAGCCAGACAAGTTATAATTAAGTTATAATTAAAAAAAAGATTTGTAATACTTTATGGGTCTTGATCGGTTGATGTTCTAGAAGCAAAAGATTTTTAAATTACCTCCACATTAACGAATCAAAAATAATATTTAAATTTCCACACAAAACAATAGCTAATTGACACAGCACAAGAAACGAATTTAACATATAAAATTATGAATTATTTCAAAAAAATTAATCTGCTACATCAATGGTGGATAAGACTGAGACGATCATCGCTTAGTAGCTACTAGCCGTTGGATGCATTTAATAATATGATTTGGGAATGGTGATCAATAAGGAATGAGAACACTTAAATGAAACTCTAACTTTCTTCTAGAAGTTTGGGTTTTTTAAGGATGAGATTTCATGTAAGTTAAAATTTAGCATCTTAGGCTGTGTTTGGAGGTCGTTTATGAAAATAGGACTAGTATTATTGTAACCAATTCATGTTTGGTCGATCGATTATATTAATCAATGACATGACCAAATTCAAGTCATCTTACATAATTTTCATTATTATTGAAAAGGTCGGTGACCTGATAGTTTCATTGTTGGGTGGAAATTCAGTTTAATACTATGGTCACGGATTCGATCATTGAAATCGATATTTGACTCTCAATTGAGAGTAGTTATACCCTCTTTGTAGGGTTTGTAGCTCCCCTCTCCCAACTTGTACTAAAAAAAACAAACAAACATAATCTCCATCATTGTTTCATTAACTTATGCCCACATTTGAGATTAACAACATTTTATACGCTCTTCGTTTATCATAACTCATGTAATAATAATATGTACTTCAAACATCGTTTATTATAATTCATGTTATAATAACATATATTTCAAATATCGTTTATCATAATTCTTGTTATAATAATTTGCAGCTTAAACACATTTCATATTGACTCATCCTTGATCATAATCCATTGTTTTATAATAACTCAATCGATACCTCAAACACGACCTTAAATTTTAAAGTTATAACTTAATTCGTATAATTTAATAAAAACTAAAAAATAGTCTATATACCGTTTGTAGTTGTTGACAATTGAAAACGTGGAAGTTAATTATTCATGGGTCAAATAATGACTATGTGATTTATTGGATAAAATATTACATCATTTACATATTTCATGTCTCTTCATTAATAAAAAAAATTAAAAATTAAAAAAATTAAAAAGGAAGAAGAAGAAGTTAGTTCCATGTCTATTAAATTGTCAAAAAATAAATAAAATAAACGACATCGGCTATTTCTTAGATTTTATTGAATTTTAAACTATAAATCTAAAATCTAACTTCATTGAGGGTGACCAAAATAAATAAATAAAAATAATATATATTCATAATTGGATTAAGACGTCGTTTCGTGGAGCGGGTCATAGGCAGTAGGGGTGTTATCGGTTGGTCGGTGACATCGAACTGACTCTATCGATTTGCTTCAAAATGACACCGAGCCGACCAATCGGTTAAGTCGGTCGGTTAGGTCGGTTAAGTCGGTTTAATTCATTTTATTTTTTTCCTTTTTTTAATTAAAAAAAACAAATTCATCATATAATTTTTTAATAAAATTTTAAGAATTAATTTTAAATTTTGACCATCTTAAACAATTTTTGGAAACACATTTAAATTTAAGCTAATTTTGCAATAATTTAACAATAAATCTAATTAATTATATGAAAAATATTAATATTTTATAAAATCGGTTAATCGAACAGACCGATTTAATTGATAAATTTTCGATTAAATTTTTTTAACCAATACCGATCGACACATACTTGAAAACCGACCGACCGAACCTTCAAATCGGTTGGTTTTGGTCAGTCGAATCAGTTTTCGGAGAATGGATGAACACCCCGTAATAGGCAGTTTCTGTCCATTCATTTGGCGAAGGTATGCCATAAATAAGAAGAGGAGAAGTAAGCATTTTATATTATAAATTAAGAAATTAAGAAAATGACAGAATGAATGATTATTTGAAAATACATGGATTATCAAGTATTTTATACGAATGAATTATTCCTAAAAAAATCATTTTGAATCTAACTTGACTTTAAATCGAGAGAAAAATGCAAAAGCTGATTAAAACAAACTAAGATAAAAAGAGTTGACCAACCAGTCTTATCAAATTTCGCATCCACATTATAGAATTTGGACATTAGGAATCAAATTGGAGGTATTAAAGAAAAATACATTTTTTAATTATAATTCTTGCATATTTATTAGTTTCCTTTTATTGATATGCAAATTCAAATGAAGCACATAATAAAAAAAATAATAGCTAACCTCAAAAACTAAATTTCAATTTTGGCAAGATTAGTTTTATTAATTTATTTTATATTCCAAATGAATTTAAAACCTGCATTTGAAAAATCACTGCAGACATGTATAGCCAACCAAATGATATTAAAGAATGTTGAATTTGAGAAGTCCACTCTGAAAAGCGACTGTTAGCCATATTTCTTTGACTCAGTTTAAACTAAACTTTTTTGTTAATATAGCAATTATTGAGGCCTATAACTTCAGTTTCAAAGAAAAGTTGTGGACAAAATAATAAATAGAAGTACAAAGAAAGGTAGAAAATTGTGGAGTCAAGATACTCCTCTGGCTGCTTCATAAAAACTACCTTTGTGAGCTGTCTGTTTAGAAACGCGTTGTTGATGTCTAATTGTCTAATAACTCGATAATTTCCAGTCGCTAGGGTGAGTAAAATTCTTATAGTCGAAGCTTTTACGACCGGGCTGAAACTGAAAGTCATTTGAAGGAAGCTCATTGAAAAGATCCATCAACATTCCTTGAGATTGACTTGAGCTGGAATAGTAACTAAAGACCATGTCTTGTTTTTGTTCCAAACTTCCATTTATGATGCCCATTGCAGCCTTCAAGATTGGTGAATTCAGTGCCTCTTTTACTGTCCGAGGTCGAGGAATACTTGCAGTAACAGCAGCAACATACTTGAAGGGGAACTCCTAATCATTAAATATCTAACATGCCGAGAGATATATAAATGACCAACAGAACTCAAACCCTTGTAACCTTTATGGTACTCGCTATATACCCTAAGAATATACATTTGTTCTATGAAACTCAAATATGTGTGTTTGGTGGTCTTAGATAAGGAAAACAAGAGACACCAAAGACTTGAAACAAGGAATAGTCCAGAGATTGTTTGTGTATTTGTTCCATTATTCAAGACAGGCGTGGGGTGTCGATTGATAATATAAATCGAGGTAACATAAGCATCCTACCAGTATGTGAAGGGCATACTAGCTTTAACAAGTAGAGCAAGCCTCATCTCGATAATGTGTTGATGTTTTCGCTTAACTACCCCGTTTTTATTTACTTGTATGAGGGCAAGAGTTTCAAAACTCAATGCCATGTTGCTTGAGATATGAAGTAAATGGGCAAAACTCACCCCTTCCTCTCGGCCTCAATCATTTTGAAAGGTCTTAATCTTTTATCCAAACTTATTTTCAACCAGGACTTCATATTTAATGAAGGCTGCAAGAGATTCATGTTTATGTTTAAGAGGTAGAATACGAGTGTATCGACTCTAATCGTCAACAAAGCTGATATAGAATTGATATCCTAAAGTGGAAGGAATGAGTGATGAGCTCAAGAGGTTGCTTAGAATAATATATAGATGTAGGGAAGAATAATGACCGAGCCTTACCATATACATATATATATATATTTTAGAAACCGAGAAATTAGAGTTTTGCTCCTCTATACTCGAGGTAACCACGCTCGTCTTTAGGCCAGGCACCAGAAGACACCGAAGGAATAGAGACACATGAGGTGTCTACAAATTAATGTCGCATGTGAGTCTCGAACTTGTAACCTTAAAGGGAGCACAACTTCAAAACTCAAGTCTTTGACCACCGCACCATTCTTGGGGACGATTGAGCCTTACCATATTGACAAGAATCACAAAATGCAGGACAATACTAGGTACTCTATTTCAAAGACTGGTAGAGTGAACACAAAGAGAGCTATGAGTAAATGCTTCTTCAATGAATTTTATTTTCTTCTGAGTACAGTATATATAATACAAAGAGGAAAGGGAATATTATTATTCCCTTCTTATAAATAAAAATAGGATGTGTGTTACGGTGCGCCCTACAACGAATAACCAATTTCGTTAACAAACCAAATGCAGCATTTAGAGGACAATTTCTTCCTAAGGTGAACGCTGCGTTTTACTCTTCATTCCTAACACACCATGCCCGACTCGTGATCGTTGGGATGTCAGCAGACTTCAAGGGTAGTTGGTTGATCAAACATAGTAATATAATAGCTCAGAAATCATCCAATACGTAGGGAAATTGGGATCATTTCTTCTTTTGGTCTTTTAATGATTTGATCTCTTTTGTGAACAACCGCGGTGCTATTGCCATAGCCATAAGCTCTTGGAAGAGAAGCTTACAAGCATAAGGAATATAGACCTGTATGCACCAAATGGAACATTAAGTAAAAAGAATAACCTAGTGTGTGATCATGTAAAAGTAAATGGACTTTGTATTGTATTTAAAAATATGTGCCTGAAGAAGCTAGTCTAGATATTAAACTAGGGGGTGGGCCTAGTGGTCAGAAAATTAATTTCTTACGGTCTTTTTTTACATCCTAATAATGTTGGTCAAACGATTTGTCCCATAAGAGCAGTCGAGGTGGCATAAGCTGCTTGAACACTCACGTAGTATATAAAAAAAGAAACAAAAGAGATGCAAAAAAGAAGCAAGTCTAGATATTTACCTGAACGATGTCGGTTTTGTTATTGCAACCCCTACATTCAAAGGAACTCTTCTTGAGATTTGCAATGGCTATCAACCCGCAGCACTCACAGACATGGATCCTATATGCATCACTTTGATCGAACAACCTCTCCTTGAGAAAATGAGCAGCACCATGGGCAATCATGCAGTCACGCTCCATCTCCCCAAATCGGAGACCACCATCCCGAGACCGACCCTCGGCAGGTTGCCTTGTAAGGATCTGCACAGGACCCCTTCCACGTGAATGTATTTTGTCGTCAACCATATGCTTCAGCCTTTGGTAATAGGTCGGACCAAGGAATATCATTGCAGAGAGCCTCCGGCCTGTATGGCCATTTGGTTTCAAATCCACGCAACTGATATCCACACTTATGTAGAGCCTTACTGATGTTGTCGACCTGATAAAACAAACAGTTTCGATAACATAACTCTTCAAAAGACAACTCAAGCAATCTATATCATACAGAAAGGTGTGGTAAAAGCTTTCTGTAATAATTTAGGAAGAGATAAAGTTGAACAAAAGAAATACAGAATCCCCATACCATGCGAACGGATTAGAGGAACATATCTTTGGTTTAAGAACCAATCCATCATAAGAATAGACTCTCAAAGGATAAAACACAACTTACAGTGACATCAGTAAATGGGGTAGCATCTCCTTCTTTTCCAACGTGTGCTGCCACCTTCCCCATGATACACTCAATAAGCTGACCGATTGTCATCCGAGAAGGAATAGCGTGCGGATTCACGATGATATCAGGGCTAATACCTTCCACAGTCCAAGGCATGTCTTCTTGAGTGTAAGTCATACCCACTGTCCCTTTTTGACCGTGTCGACTACTGAACTTATCCCCAATTTGAGGAATTCTAACAGATCTCACCCTTACTTTCACGAATCTCAATCCATCAGCATTTGTAGTCAGTAGAACCTGCAAAAGACAGTTCAAAATAATTATGCATGCTAATCATGAAAGAGTTCTATTAGCAATTTTATGAACATTGTTCTCTTCTTAAACCAAACTTACTTGATCTACAATCCCATTTTCACTGTGCCGTAAACTAATGCTATGATCACGTCTTGAGTAACGTGCAGCTTGTCCCTGAGCTTCTTCCTGAGTAATAGGAGTAGTCTTTCCAATAATAACGTCTTCACCTGATACTCTAGTACCCTGAAGCACAACAAAATGTACTACAATCAAATTCAATGAAGAAAAAACACATGCAATACAAGAACAACGAAATTCAATAGAGTGAAAGAAAAGTCTTAATGACAAGAAGACCAAAGGAAATTGTCGAAGATTAAGCATAAGAGTTTATAAGCATACAGGGGGTGCAAGACCATCATCGTCCAATTTATCATAGGAGCCATGCCTCATACCCTGCAAAAGAAAATATCCATGTTGAAGAATTATTTAAAAGAGACAATCATAAAATATAATTTCTCACCATAGTATTACTCCTGTCCGGCCGGCCAAAATCTTCTTTTACTAAAGTTCCCATCTTT
>JBBMKA010067177.1:0-16378 GCA_037833695.1 Sechiopsis laciniata | reverse complement strand
TATATATAAATGTGGTAAAAAAAGTCATTTCTTAAAAAGGAACACTATTGGAATCGAACTTATACATCTGAAGGGATTAAGGACTTGACTACTATACTACATGACCGTTTTGAATTATTTATATAATATATTAATATACAGAGTCAATGTGGGTTGAACCGAACAAAAAACCATCAACCTGAGACCCGAATCGAAACGGTCAACCCACAATAGATAAAAGCATTATTGTTTAGTTTGGCTTTGACGCTTGATTGGTTGACTTGGCCTAACGCAAGATTTTTGCGGGAATTTAAGGTTTGAAAATGAAAATCAAATCCTCATAATGATTACGACCGGTTATCGAACAAACAAATTTTGGGCTGATTAATTTGACGGTTAACCATGCAGCGAATAGTCGCCCGTAGCTTGAATCTAAGGCTTGGCGTCTTTGCATCCATTGGTAGAAACAATAAGCTAGTCCATTCCTGCGCTCACAATATAAGCACTCCAATTAGCATTCTTCTCTTCATCCGATCAGAAACCCTTATTTCTTTCGTATTCCTCTTGAATAACTTTACACTTAGAACAATGGCACACATGACCGCTCGCAATTCCAAAATATGGATGTTAAGAATGAGATAGCAAAGAGGAGGCTGCTTTCCACCAATTGGAGCAGAAGTCATGGAGCCTATAAACCCTCCGAGGGAAGAAGAACAGTTTAGAAAAAGAAAAAGAAGGGAAGATTTCGACAGGACTTGAAGCATAGAAGAAATGCAAATGCAACACCCTAGACATGTTGAGGTTGTTACCATTGCTGAGGTTGATGAGCACCTAAGGAGAGAAGGGAAGGCGCCGATGGAAGAAGCTGAGCATCAGCCAATTAGGCTCACATGCATGAGGGAATAAAGAAGAAGAAGAGAGGACTATTCAACGCATAAAAGCATAATTTTAGCAGCTGCAGCAACAACAACCAAAAAAGTAGGATCTTCCGACCATGCCCACGTATCTACTCGTCCTCTAAGTGGACGGGGTAGTAAATTAGAGAAACTTAAGCGCCGTATGTTGCAGCTCTCAAAGAGAATGAATACATACTAGAGCTATGCGAGGGAGTGCGATATCACGCTATTTCAAACCCTCGTATCCCTAGCTCCCCACTTCAACTTGCCAGTATTTTTGAACATCATCGACATTGTTTCTTCCACCAACTCTGACAACAAGTACTCTGCCTAAGAAAATTAAAGGAAGTTTATGTTTTTCTCGCATTACCCTTCTATTTTTTTATTTTAATTAAATGGTTAATAAATTCAATTCTTCGTTATATATCATGTTCTTGTTTTTTTTACTTTGACAAATACTATGTTGATATCTCGCTTTTCAATTCTGTATTTCAAAACACTATCTAAATATGCTAAAGTTTGATCTGCTCTAGGATTTTTAATTGCTGGCAATTCTAACAAGGCTTCCTTGGGACGGATACTTTGGTTGCTGATACTTGTGATTTGGTGCATGTTTTTACCACGAGTTGGGAGATCCTTACTGAGTTGCAAAACTCACCATTTCCATTGTGGAATACCACAGGTACTACTGGATTGAATCGAGATGGGTGATCGAGCGAGCTGAAGATGACCATGAAATCTACTACATTATATTATTTAGGGTCTTTCAGTTTATTCTTTCTACATGAACTATTTGAGGGCATGATAAATGTACATGTTTTATCAAGCTTTTATGTTTCGACTCTTGGGTACCCTATGATTCCTTATCCGATTTAATGTTTTACAAAGGTGTTCTTTACAAGTTATTTAAAGAGGTTTTGTTTTATTATACGTGCCTTAGAGGTCAAACATCGTTTCATATAGAGTTAATGACTTAAGTTTAGATCCTAGTCTGGGTCGGGTCATTAAAGTATTTGTTGATTATTTCAATTACAAGAATATGTGTGAAAACAATTTAGAAGAAAAAAGCTGTTAGTTTTTCTAATATACATAAATTTCAACTAAGTCAACTTCTAGTTTCCACGTAGAGGTATTCCATTTCTATCAACTTAAATACTTGAACTTAGACAGAACAATCCTTAGACAAAGTTGAAAATAACCAAATTTTATACTTAAAAACATGAAATACGTCATATTTAATGAATAAAAAAGATTGATTATTTCATAATTAATATAGCATGCACTTCAATGAATGATTTGTTGTTAATACAATAACATATTTAATATATGCTCATAAACTCAAAATCACTTCTTGTTGTATAATCATGCAACTACAAGTGCATTTAATCTTAGATTATTTTTTATTCTAAACTATACATGTAACGGCCCAACTCATCGCTAGCCAAGATATTGTCCGCTTTGGCCCACTAGCCTCAGGTCTGGCCCAGTTAGTGGACTGCCACCAACAAACAACTGTCTCTATTAGAACGTGTGCGCACACCTGGGTCTCTGCACATCTAGACAACCCATCACTCGGAAGATGTACTCTTGATGCGCCAGTGTTGTCAGTTCCAGAGGGAACAGGTGGGTTCGTTGTGTACAGTGACGCTTCTAAGTCTAGGTTGGGTTGTGTTTTGATGGAGCACGGTAAGGTAATTGCGTATGCTTTTCATCAGCTAAAGCTTTATGAGAAAAACTATCCGACTCATGACATGGAGTTAGCAGCAGTTGTGTTTGCCCTGAAAATCTGGAGGCATTACTTGTACGGTGAAAAGATTCAGATGTTTACAGACCACTAGAGCCTTAAGTACTTCTTCACTCAGAAGGAGTTAAACACGAGACAGGGAAGGTGGCTTGAGTTGGTAAAGGACTATGACTGATCATGGGAGTCCGCCGCATAGTCTCTTTCGATTATTTTATGTCTTCAACATGTTTAGACTATTTTGGAAGAATTATTTTAGTACTGTTTTCATATACTCTAGCCAGAGGTTTATATTATATTGGTTTTAGTAACGGTTTTTGGATTGCCATTTTCCTATCAAATGTTTAAGTTTTTGTTGCTTGTCTTACTTGTCGAATTTAATGGTTTTTAAATTTATGCATGTTGAGTAAGGACCGGGTTTAGGACCATTTTAGAGTCGGGTTCTTACAATACAACTTCAAGTACATTAAAATAAAATGAACATTTTAATACTAATTCAAGTGCATCAAGTAAAAAAAAAAACTTTGGAAATTTTTTTTTTTAGTACATATTGGGGGAGGGGGGACAAATACCAATTCTCAAGATCGAACATGTGACGCTGGTGTTGAATTGGTTTATAACAAAATAATGAAACCATTGCGCCACTGATCCATTTGGTACTTTGAAAGAAATAATTAACCATATATTAATTCAAACTTTGGTATTAAATAACTCAAATACATATGCATATATCATGCTTTAGACATCAAGAGAGTAATTCAAATACATAATATCAAAATATAAGTCAATTATCAATATTTACAAATCTAATAATTCAGTGAAGAAATTAATAATCTTTAATTTCAAAACTTTAATAATTTAATCTTATTAAAAACGATATCGTATAAACATCAGAATGGTACATTGTAAATATAAGAATTATATTTTAAATATTTAACATGCATGACAGGCTTTAATGATAATGTTGACTGAGAAATTTCGACTAGTCATATATCGCCACATCATTATCTCAAATTTAATGGCAAAATTAAATTTTATTTTGAGACAATATTTCTCAAAATTGATTTGGACTAGAAGTTGGTTTATCTCGAATTTTGGTCAAAATTAAACCAGACCAAAATTTGTTTAGTGACGGAACAAAGTCCAAATCTAAAAGACCAAGCCCAAGGCCCAAGCCCCAAGCCCATGATCCATAAGAGCTCTATAAATAGATGAGCTCTCTTTCATTTGAAAGGGGTCAGAAATTTGAAGGAATTCCACAAAATCAAAGACTCCCCAAATTTCCAAGGATCAAACAAGCGACCAAATACGAAGAACTCGCATCCTGTTCTTCAAATCAAGCAGATACATTTAGAGAGAACGAATCAGAGGATCAAGTATAGAGATTGAACCACTTTCTCACAAAATCCATCTCAAAACTCAAGTTCAACTCCACAAACCAAAATTTTCGCGAAAATCTCGTGTTAACAAATAAAATTTTAATAAATAAAAATAAAACACGTTTTATGCAATAATAGAAGTCTATATTATAAAACTAACTAGAATGTTGGTAGAGAATTTTGAACCCATCACCTTTTGAAATTAAAATAATATTTCATATCAAATGATACAAAAACAAAGATAATATGCAATAAACAAATGATGAAACACTAATGTCAGGTAAAAAAATTATTAAAAAAAGACTCTAAACTAGTAAAAGTACTCCAAGCAAATATCAAGCAATTATGATACTCTAAACACTATATAAAACAAATAAATTTTGATAAAAATTGAAATGAAATAACAATAATTCAATAATTCAATAATAAAACAAATATCTAATCAATAAATTCAATAATTCTAAAATTGATTAATTGAAAACTAAAATAACTAAGATTCTTCAAAAATAAAAACGGAAAAATGTGATATTTTTTATGTTGTAACAATAATACAAAAATAACAAAGTAAAAGTGAATGTTAGTTCCAAAAACTGAATTGCGAAGCTCAAACAAAAAAAACTTCCTAAAATAGAATTGAGCACAATCTATAATATCAAAAATAGAGAAAGTTAACAGATCTTATGAAATAGCAATCATTTATATTGAAAGCTATATTAATTAAGATTTTTAATAATCATTAGTTTTTAAGATATTTATAACATATAAATTTAAATTCTTTTTAAAAACATGCATACTGAATCGAAGTATAAATATGCATTCTACATGTGGAGATTTTTTTGAAATAAATAAGTAAATCAATGGTAGTATGTAAGGACCCAACCTAAACTAGGGTCTAAACTCCAGTTCTTAACTCTAGATACATGAAAATGATGTTTGACATCTAAGGCATGTACAAAAAAAAAAAAAAAAAAAAAAAAACTCTTTAAAACACTACTTGAAAGACCGTTTGTAAAATATTAAATTCAATAAAAGGAACATAAGGTATCCAAGAGTCAAAACATAGAAACACGGTAAAACATATACAACTTTTCATGCCCCTAAATAGTTCATGCAGAAAGAATAAACTGAAAGACTCTAAACAGAACAATGCAGCGGGTCTCATGGTCACCTTCAGCTCATCCGATCACCCATCTCGATACAATCTCGTAGTACCTGTGGTATTCCATAGTGGAAAGAGTCATGACCAACTTTTGAGTTGGTCACTTAGCCGAGGGTATGAGACATTCGAGGATATCTGTTTAGGATCAGCTTTTGAGTTGATCATTTGGCCAAGGGTATGAGATCTTCGAAGATATCTGTTCAGGATCAGTTATTGAGCTGATTACTAGGCTGGAAGTAAGAGACTTTCGATGACTCAGGAGTTGTATTGACAACTCATCTCAGGGATCCTGTGTTGGTAACTATTTGCATGAATACTTGGATGCTAGATGAGATGTTGTTTCATACTGTACCCCAGTTGAGGATTCTTACTGAGTGACTTTGTACTCACCCTTATTTTCTGTGATTTTTCCACCAGGTAACTTGGGACAGCACCGGGACGGCTAGAGGAAGAGCTGCTTAATCATGGGCGTCCGCTGTCTTAATTTTATATGATGTCTTTATTCAGCATGCAGGATAGTTTTTTTTTTTATAGTGGATTTTCATGTTTTAAAATTGTTTTAAATAACTCTGGCTAGAGGCTCAACTATATCTTTATTTTATGAACTGTTCTGAATGGTTAAGCGATGTTTGTTTTTTTATTGGTTGGTTTAAAGTTTAATTTTGAATGTATTGAACCATGCATGTTGGGTAAGAACCGAGTTTATGACTGTTTTAGAGTCGGGTTCTTACATATGTTGCTTCGCATGTCGTCATGATGTTTATGTGCATATCAATTTGTTAATAAGGGAAACATGTAGGCTTATTTACCAAGACATGTCTTTTTTCTCACTAGGAGTTATCGCATTAGATCATGAGTTCTATTAGCTTGTGTGAGTTATCAAGAAGACTCAAGGTGGTGTTTTAACAAATATGAAGCCGACATTCCCCGACGATTATAGTTAATCGGTGCTACCAATGGATTGGCAATGGTGCATGCCTGCATCAATAAAAGGGTCATGTTTTTCAAAAAGTGAAAAGCGTGCCTGCATTGGAAAGAAGGTCCTGATTCGCTGTAAGTCAATAGGTTGTTCTGTTCCAAATCGCTAAGAGTAGTTGTGCATACCTGTATCAGTAGGGTGTCCCGAGCTGCAATAGGTTGTGATGGTGCGTGCGTACATCGACAGAAGTGTTCCGATCCACTAAGAGAATTGATGTGTGCCTACATCATTAGGATGTCCCGATCTGTGCTAGAGAGCTCTAGTGTGTGCCTGCATTGTAGGAGTGTCCCAATTTACAATAGGTCGCTATGGTACATACTTGCATCGACAGAAGTGTCCTAATTTGCTAAGAGTAATTGTGGGTGCCTTCATTGGCAATACTGTCCTGGTCTTTTCTAGAGAGCAGTAGTATGTGCATAGAGGTGAAAAAGCTTCACGAGTTGAAATTGATTGGCTAAGAGTCATGGTGCATGTCCTTGGTTGCTCCACAATGTCGGAAAAACTCAAGATCCCCATGGTGACTTATGTAGTTTTTTTTGCCTTTGTTTCAAAGGCGCCCTACTTTACGTAGGATAGTTCGAGTACTAGCTTTTTTAGTATCACAACATCGAATGATGAGACTTCTCATTGGGTACTTTTATGAGGTATGAAACATGTGGCACAGGTACCTAGGAGATAGGTTATTTTTTCTCTTGTTTGTTACTATTTTAAGGTTATCATATTGTATGCTACTTGCTTATATTGTTTCTTTACCCCTTGTGAGGATTTCTTATTGAGTTTCACTAATCATCCTTCGTTTATGTTGGTTGTGGATTCAATCTGTAGGTACATGTATGTATTAAGATGCTTGACTAAGGTAGCTAAGACGAGCCGATGGGGAATTAGTTATTTTATAAGCTATGCATATCGAGTTCGTGACTTGATTATTATATATACATTGTCCATATTGTATTGCCATTGTTTATTGGCAACCCTTTTGTATTAATTTTTTTTTGTTACAAAACCGAGTGCTTGGTTTTGGATGTTAAACGTTGGATGAACTACAATTGTAATCTTTCAGGTATGGTTGTTTTATTTCCCTTGACGTTCTCTTAGGTGTTGTCATTGTTACTTCTCCTTCTTCCTGTATTTAAGACTACAATAGGTTCGGTAAGATGCTCAACACTTCTTAATCATTTATCCCTTATTTCTATCCTTGCTTCATCGTCATAAATGATTGTAGAGTTGATACCATCTTGAACAATGATGCTTTCTTTGTCCGACACATATTTGCCAGGCATTTCTACACTATTTTCTCTTCCATTCTCTATCTTATTAGACAACTTGTGTTATCCATCATCCATACTTGCACCATTTATATGCTCTTTCAACAATAAGGTGTTATGGTATCGATATTAGGTTATAATCTAATGAATTTTTGTCTAGGTTCTTCATGTTTCCTAAAAGGAAAAATATTTTTATTGAAAATGACATCTCTAAAGATTGTGTCTTCATGCATATCCACATTGTGTCTTCATGCATATCTACATTGTGTCTTCCTGCATTCTATAATCTAAACATTTTTATTGTTTTGTTAAATTGAGTCTCGATGAGTTTGAAACATTGAGGTACCAGAATTGTCACTTCATAATTTTTTTTAAAAGAAATATCGATGTATACTTGCTATAATCATAAACCAACGTTATAAAATACTTGTGACCATTGTGTGTCACTGTAGAGAAAAGTTCACATACATTTCCATGTACCAAATCAAAAGCACTCCTTTTTCTATTATTATTTGAAGTGAAGCTTAAGCAATTTTGCTGAGCTAAATGACACACATTATGTAATGGCTCAGATTTTCATCACGGTTCTCCAGGTATGTTCTTTGGTTCGTTCGGGTTGTTCGTTGGGCTGTTATTGCGGTTTAGCCTTAAGAGGTATTTTGGTAAATTCACGCTTGGGCCAGTTTTATAATTTAATGAGCTTCAAGTAGAGATGTCCACGGGGTAGGGCGGGGACGAGGATGGCTTTATCGTCCCCATCCTCGCTACTAATTTCAATATCCATCCCCGCAAAATTCACCGTAAAAATTTACAAGGAACGGGGCAGGGATTCACCGCGGGGAAATCACGAGAAATCACGGGGATTGCTCAATCACCAATCGCCCAAAGTGCCTTAGCCCTTAGTTCGCCATCGCCGCCAATCGACCCACCCTAGCCGTCGCCACGCCCTCACCACGTCTGCACCGATCGCGCATCTTCCCCTGATCGTAGCTGAGACTGCGTGAGCGTCCGCAGTAGCACCAGCGTGCTTCACCCGCACGCATAACCCGACTCTGTAAGCCCTCGCCTGCTCGCACCACTGCACAGTGCACCCCTCTGCACTGCCTCGTGAACACCTTCTAGCGAGCTTCCGATAGCTTCAGTTCCGAGAGTTGTTCGCTCGGGATTTGGGTAAAATCTATTCCCTTGAGTTCCTATTATTTTCTTTGGCTGTTTAGTTATTAATTAATAGGTACATGTGTTTAGGTTGTGAGTTTGCTAGTCATTGGTATTTGCAGGTCAAGGAGCAATAGTTATCTATTCTGTATTATCATTCAGGTAATGATTTCTTACCTGGGTTGTGTGGACCCTAAACTTACTACTCATTGATTGCATCTGTGTGTTATATGATTTACTGTGTCCAAGAATGTTAGGTAGATAACCTATTGAGATGTTAATCTGTTTATGGTTGCTAGCATGTAACAGTTCCATGTATGTTGTAATAGTATCCTGTTAGGATTGACTACTATCTATTGATGTGTATTGATATATGTTAGGGAACTGAGCATGTTGTACTTTTAGAATATATATTTATGTTAGGTTGTCATCATTTAGAGGCTCTGAGGGGATGTGAAGTAATATGCCACCCTCTTAGGCCCGGGGACGTGATGTAACATGCCACCTCCAGTATAGCCAAGTTTTAGGCCTGCTAGAACTTGGTTCTGATCATGGTGTAAGTCTTCCATAGGAGATGTCGAGGGCCTCCCACCGACTATGGATCAGTGGACACCATTTCTGAGTCTTGTTAGGCATGTGGACCTGGACTAGTGTAGTCTGCGTAGGCCTGCATTTACCTGGTTACAGTAGCATGCGGTATGCGCGCACACGTGCTAGATGCCAAGAGGAAGGCTCCCTTGGGCTAGTGTCGTTAGTACACAATTCTTTGTAATTTTCTAAAGTCAAACACTTAGACCGTTTCCCAAGTGTTGAGACTAGTACGGTGAGCTGATTCTTAGGTCGGGAGTCAGGGAACTCTTGATATCAAGAGTTATGTTGATAACTCAAGTTGATTAAGGTTGTTCGGTATTGCATGTATTGCTAGGATGCTAGATGATTTGGTGGTTTATGTATTGTACCCCAGTTGGTGATTCTTACTGAGTACCTTCGTACTCACCCTTATTTCTGTGGCTTTCCACCAAGTAACTTGGGACATTACTGAGATGGCTAGAGAAGGAACTGGTGGATCATGAGAGTCCACCACAGTTATTTTATTTATTTATTCTTTCATTCATTTATTGATTGAACATGGCAGATAGGTTGAGATTTTATTACTTCAAACTGTTTTTAAATAATCTCTGGCCAGAGTCTTGGACTTGTTTTAATTATTTCTGTTAAAAGTTTATCCATTTGAAATAAAGAGGATTTGGTTTTTAGTTTCCTGTTATAACTGTTTGAAACCATGCAAGTTGAGTAAGAACCGAGTCTAGATCTGTTTTTGAAGTCGGGTTCTTATACATTACAATAGAAAAATATATCATTACAATTAGAAGAGAACTTCATAATATCTTTTAAGTTCAAAAGGTGAGTATGAGAGGGATGTTCTGGTCTAACATTCCAAAGTATACCATCAAAAGTATTTTTAACGATATTTAAAATGTGAATCTTACTTATCTATATCATCCTTCAAAACATATAGCCCTTCCTGATTCTTACCCCTACCAATCGCTTTCAAAGTGAATTTTTCCGGTATAAAGCATTCATTGGAAGAAAATTTTACAATAATTTTGTCATCAACAGTTAGTGTACTTATAAACAGTAAGTTGTACTTAAATTCAGAAACATAGAAAAGTCCATTTAGCCTAAAATCTTTGGTTAAAAAAATTGTCCATACATATCCTACTCGGATCCTTTTCTTGTCTGGCATAATGTCAGTGGTACTAACAGGGTCTATATCAGCAAAGAGTTTTCTATCATGGCTTATATGTATGGAGGCCCTTGAATCTAATATCCATTGAAACATATTTTTATTATTGAAAGAAACACTAATTAGGATCTTTATATGGAATTGAAGCCCTCCTACGCTACTCGACACCTCTCCTTCTTTTTCCGATTTGATTGACATAACTTCTGATGTCTTCCATTCGACTCTTTCTATGGATGTTTTTGCTCGTTTAAATAATAAGAACAAAATGAGACAGTGCCAATCAAAAGAATAAAATGAGGTTTTTTAAGGTATTCTTAAGTTGGAAAAACTAAACCAACTCTAATACCATATTGCGATTTTAGAAAGAAAAGTAATTGAAATGAGAAAAAATACTTTCTTTATTGACTTACTCTGCCACACGTGAGGGCTTTATACAACTCACCTAAGCTGGTCTTTCAACCGAACTAATTAAGACTCCTAAAACGATTTTTTTGGAAAAAGATACAAATTTCATTTCAAAGAGCATGCAAGATGCATGCGAGATTACGTAAAAGCTTTCCAGTTTAAAGCGATAGAAGCAATATTATAGTCTCTAAACAAGTGCGATTTCAATTACCATGATACAAAGTTGATTGATATCTCCTCCCATAGAGCTTCTGGGGTTTATCAATATGATTGTTGTAAAAAAGCCTATGGTTTCTTACCTTCCAAATGTTCCACCATATAGCAGCCAATATATTTGCCCTCAACACAATTGTTTGAGAACCCATGGAGATGTCCAAAATTGTCCCAATGATACCTTGTATGTTTTGGTTGTTTTTTAGAGAAAGTAGAGAAGATGGAATCAAATTAGATATTTTTCTCATATACTTACAGTTAAAAAAAATGTGGAGAGTAGATTCACTATCACATTTGCATAAGGAACACTAATTAGGATTCACACAGGTTTCACATCATCTTGAAGGACCTCTTCCGTGTTCAAACCACAGAATTATAATGAGTCCGCAAAAAACCTTATGTTTTTAGGGATCACATAATTCTAGAAGATTTTTTAAAGATGTTGCTGAAGAGGATTCTGTTGCTCGCCAAGAAGCAAAATTTTCAATAAGCTCACACACACAAAAAAAAAAAAAAAAAAAAAAAAATGCTCCCATTTGGTTTCCATATTAATTGATCCTCCAAAAGAGAATTTGGAAGGTACATCCAATTCGTAGTGGTGTCTCTCCATCTCTCAACTTCACATTCAAGGAGAGGTCTAAACTGCCTCAAATCCCAACAACCATCCTCGAAATTTCATGCATCTAACACATATAAGTTTAGACTCAGGCATGTCAAAGAAACGATTATGGGATCTAAACAATGGGCCATTGTCCAACCAAGCATCGTACAAAAAAATTGTTGCACTGCTGATTTTTCGCAACATATTGGCAGCCATGACTTCTTTTATAGCAATAACTTAGAACCAAGGGGAGCACGCACTACAAGCCCTACAGATAGATGGGACTTCCCTGGCAATTGAGGTTTGTATTTCGCCTGAATCACTTTTCTCCATAAAAGAAGAGTGCTCACTAAAATATCTTTAATACCATTTATCGAGCAAACTCAAGTTTTGGATATGAATATTTTGTATCCCCAAACCTGCATGTTCTATCGAAATAAGTTGGAACCACCATTTTTATCAACATCCTTCCACAAAAAGTTTCTCATAAGGCGCTCAATAAGACTCCTAAAACGATTATAAAAAAAAATGAACTACAACAAATATCACAATTTAAATATGAAGATCGTTTCAACTAATCAACGAAAAAATTGAGTTTTTCTTGATTTTTTTATTTCAACCATTTATTGTCTATTTTATTAAATTGTGCTCAAATTGATAATTTCTCATTGAAATAGTGGAATATAAAATGTTGTTTCTTAGAACAACCTTCTATTCATTTTTTATACATTATGCGTGTTATTAATTCAACCTAGAATTTAGTAAGATTAATTTAATAATAATTGAGGTATATCATCTATTAAAAAATGATAGATTTGAAGTCAATCATGGTTAAGCTAAAAAAAATTTACTCATAAAAAGATATTGGGAAAATTGCATAAACCACTCCTTAATTATGGTCTTTGTAATAATTACACTCTTAAACTTTTAATTGGATTAATCACCTTCCTGAAAAATTGATGAGTGCTCCAATTAATCCCCTGTATCTAATTTAAGCTAGAATTGAAAGGATAAAATTGTCATTTAGAAAATCTCAAAACACTTCATTTTTCATATTCATTCTAATTCAATATTTCTATCCCCACAATCCTCTCATTTTCATCCAATAGCTCGTGGACTAAATTCACTGTCCTTCTCAACAACAATCAGATATGCCTTATTTACTTCTCGTCGTCGGTTAATTTTCATACAATCTATGAGATTACTTCTGGTGGATTCTCCAGCATCGTTCAAAGGTGAGTTAATAGTTTCAGAATGGGTGGGGGAATTTTTTTTTTTTCTTTTTTTTTTGAGATTACAAGAAATGAAGGGTAAAGGACTTGAACCGAAGACCTTTTAGTCACTAGGTATATATTGATGTCACTAAGCTACTACTCTTGTTAGTGGGTGGGGAAATTTGTTAACATCTCTGTTTGATTTCGAGTACAAAGTATCAACCAACCTGACCCTTTTTCTGTAACGTCAAATTTCAATCAATTTCATAGCAAAATTGCCTCTACGCTTGTTGGCCTTGTAACCAACAATTTGCTTCTGATTCTGGTGTGATTTTTTTAGCTTTGGTATTTATAATAATTATTAGATTGTTAGGTGTTGAGAATTTGAAGAATGTTGAGGAAGTCCAAAGCCCACCGTATAACGAGGCGTATGTCTTGGCTTCTCTCGTGCAAAATTGCGAGATCGATTCGAACCAATAACGAGAAACAGCAGCGGGTACAAACGGTATGATCGAAACCTCTTCTTCTTTTTCTTTCTTTTTTTCTTCTCTCTTTTCGGTACCAAAAAAGGAGAAAACACACTCAAGATGTACAGGAAAGTAAAGAGATAGATAAGGGATAGAGAGTTGACACAAGATGTGAGTGATTCACCCAAATTAGGGCTAATCCACTATGAAAAGCAAGATTCAAATAGTATTTATTAAGGAATTTTCAAGAGTACAAGTAGGTTTCTTGGAGCTCTCAAACTATAATCTTAAATTTGGAATTACTTCACTAAAGATCCCTCAAACTTATCATCTAAATCGCCCTAACTACTGCTAAAATCCGATCTTTATATAGAAGTTGTTACAATAAACCTGTAACTAATATTCTGTTACAGACCCTAATACAGTATAATCAGTATGGTATATTTAAGACTGTTTTGCTTGATTCAACTCCCTAAACTAAATGAAGATAGTATGTTGGAACATTCTGTTACAACTGATCTTGATTTACAATTCTCCACCTTTGAATAATCAAAATCATTCTCTTGCTCTTCTAATTAAGTGTTTACCCATTTTCGGGTAGCTCAAACCCTACAAGCTCCAAGTAGTGTTCAAAATTCTTTCTTGGTAAGGGTTTGGTCATCATATCTGAGGCATTCTCAGATTTATGAACTTTTCAAACTTCAATCAAACCTTTTTGTATCAGATCTCGGATAAAATGGTATTTGATGTCTACATGTTTTATCCTGTTGTAGAATTGCTGGTTCTTTAATAAGTATATGTCACTCTGGTTGTCACTATATATCTTCATTGAAGCTTGATTGTATCCTAGGTCTTAGAGAAGACCCCTTAGCAATAATCCTTCCTTAATTGCTTCAGTGAGAGCTATAAATTCAGCTTCTGTTGTGGATAAAGCCACGAGTGTCTGAAGGTTAGCTTTCCAGCTTAGCACATTTCCACAAAGTAAGAAGACATATCCTGATAAAGACCTTCTCCATAAAAACCTTCTCCCATCAAGGCCTCCTGCATAATCAGAATCTACAAAGCCATACAGATTAGTAGAGTATTTATCTTTGTATTTATATACCAGTTTAGAATGTATAGTACTTTTTAAATACCGTATTATCCATTTAGTGACTTTCCAATGTCTTTTTCTAGGATTAGACATGTACCTAGTTACCACGCTTGATGAATAAGATAAATCTGGTCTAGTAAAGATCATTAGATACATAAGGCTGCCAATAGCTTGTGAATAAGGAGTATTAGACATATACCGTATATGCTCATATTCATTCTCCTTTGGCAAATTCTCTTTAGAGAGTTTGAAGTGTTGTGGAGTAGTAATAGCCTTAGCATTCTCTAAATTGAATTTGCTCAGAATATTCTTGCAATATGTAGCTTGACTTATGCTAAGAGTTCCTTTGGACCTATCTCTTTAAACCTCAATACCCAAGATTTTTTTACATTCTCCAAGATTTTTCATATCAAATTCTTTGCTAAGTAAATTCTTGACATGTTTAAGATCCCTTTTTGACTTGCTAGTAATTAGCATATCATCCACATATAGCAACAGAAACATAGTAGAGCAAAGGCAGTGGTTTCTTTTCGAAAGAGTACTATATGAAATAGTATTTATGTAAACACAACTATCATAGTTTTGAAAATCCTATTTTCAAAATGTATTTATCAAACCTTTGATACCAGCATCTAGGTGACTGTTTTAAGCCATATATAGATTTACTTAGGAGACAATATAGGCATTCTTTCCCTTTTACCTCATATCCTTTTGATTGTATCATGTAGATAAATTTCCATGCAAGAAGGTAGTTTTAACATCAAGTTGATCAAGTTCTAGATTATGTAAAGCAACTAGAGTAAGTAACATTCTAATAGAAGTATGTTTAACTCCGTGAGAAAAAATTTCAGTATAATCTATACCCTCCATTTGAGTAAACCCTTTTGCCATTGGTCTAGCTTTATACCTCAATGCTAGAACACCTTGAATACCTTCTTTTATTTTATAGATCCATTTACATGCTATAGGTCTACAACCTTTAGGTAAAGAAACTAATTTCCAAGTATCATTTTCTTTTAGAGAGTTCATTCCTTCATTCATTGCTTCTATCCACTTAGGTGCTTCTGAACAACTAATGGCATATTCAAAAGTAATTGGTTCATTTTCACTAAGGGAACTAGCTACATTTACTGCTAGATTGATACAATTAGTATTGTCAATACAAACAATATTATCTGTATCGTCTATAACAATACAGTCCGCCTCTGTATACCTAGAAGGTTGTTTAATAGTTCTCATTTGTCTACCTCTAATAAGGGAATAATTTCTTAGGTTTGCAGGGTCAGCTTCTACCTCTTCTTCTTCACTAGACTCGCTACTGTCTACAGAACCTTCATTACTAACTTGAGTATTTGAATTTTTAGTTGGCAGCTCCATCTCAACTGTATATTATTAGGCACTAGCTCGATATTAATCTAGGTATTATACGGTACAGTATTAGAGCTAGAAGGTATTTCTTTATGCATAAACATTTGGGGAATTTGCATGTATATTAGAAAAAGGCTAAAATATTACATGTATAGCATAATAGTGAAAGTATTTGCACACATAGCAGAAAATGGGAAGGAGGCTATTAAAAAGACCAAAAAGTCCATGAAACTTAAAAATTCCCCAATTCAGCCGTTTCACAAAATTATGCCCTAAAGCCTTAATTTGTCCATTTTTTTGCACGAAATCCACACCCCCAAATTTCGCCCGATCTCTTTCAACAGTTCTCCATTTCCATCACATTCTCAATTTCCACAATTCTCCACTTCTCTATCACTTTCCCACAAATCCATTTCTGTTCTGCAGTTCTGAGGTTGTCGTAGTTGTCGAACTTCGCCGGAGAATTGATAACAATAACTACAGCCAAAATCTGCATCTTCTTTTTCACGTTCTCCACGTCTATCACGATTTCTAGCCTTTCTATCGGTATATTTCTTACTCAAAATTTCGATTGAGTGTTAGCTCTTCTGTTAGATTTTTTGTTAGCGGCATCATTGTTTTTTACTTCTATCAGTTTAGATTGGATATCTGTCACTAGCAAGTAAGTGCTGATAGATGCTATCACTAGGGAATGATAGAGTCAATCTTTGATAATTA
>JBBMKA010067176.1:0-48291 GCA_037833695.1 Sechiopsis laciniata | reverse complement strand
CAGCATAGTGAGCTGATCACCTTAGCCGAGAGTTAGAGACTCTCGAGATTCTAGGGGTTATACTGATAACCCATTTGGAGATCTACTGAGGATCCTTAGTCGAGAGTTAAAGACTTTCGATGGTTTGAGCATGCTGTGATTGTACTTGTGTTGAGACTGCCTTTGTGATGTTGATCTGCTTGTATGCTAGGATGCTAAATGATGTGACTTACGTACTGTACCCTGGTTGGGGATTCTTACTGAGTGCCTTCGTACTCACCCTTATTTTTTGTAGTTTTTCTACTAGGTAACTTGGGACAGCACCGGGATGGCTAGAGGAGAAGCTGTTTGATCATGGGCGTCCGCTGTTTTGATTTTTATTTTGTTGTCTTAATTCAGCATGCAGGATAGTTGGATATAACTGATTTCATGTTTTAATCTTGTTTTGAATAACTTTGGCCAGAGGCTCAATTATGTTTTATCTTATGAACTGTTTTGAATGAATAAAGAGGAAATTATTTTAATGGTTGGTTTAAAGTTTAAGTTTGACTATTTTATAACCATGCATGTTGAGTAAGAACTGGGTTTAAGACTATTTTAGAGTCGGGTTCTTACAGGTCTGCCATAAATCATTAAGTGCAGAAGTACTTATTAGGACAGGGAAGCATGAAACTTGATAACTAGTCTGGCGCCTCTAATATCTTCTATAGTTGTCTTCTTATCTATACTCATTGCATTCACGTTTACTTATTGTTAGCATACATATTTGATCACTTTTAGCATTCATAATCAAAATACACAACAACTTCAAACTCAATCTTGACCTTATTTGCATAACTCTCACATTAATAGTATTAGTTCTAGACATCAATCCCTGTGGAGAACGATAAAATATAAATATTTATCACTCATTGCATTCTGACCGCGTATACTTGCACATAAGCGATTTCGAGTCACACTTAGCAATAGGTTATACTTTGAGTTAATTACTGTACATTTATATTAGCACCCGAAATGCGTCAGTCAAGTTTTTGGCACCGTTGTCGGGGATTGATTAATTAGAATTAGTATTACTAAGGTAAGAGTTACTTTTATCGATTTAAAGGTTGAATACTTGTATTTCAAGGGAACCGAGATTCAAGGCAATACAACCAACAAGAAAAGAAGTCTCAGTCACATTACCACAAGCACGAGCGTCAAAGATGGCGTTTCATCACTTTACGAATCAGAATGGAACAACAACACTACTCCGTAGCAAACACGGTTTTATTAGCAACGAGGCTATGCAGAAGAGACCAGCACAACAAATTTCTATTCAGCGTATCCTAACTGGGAACAACAGTCGCAGTTTGGGGGAGATCATAACAGCATTTTTCAGCATCAATTCGGTCTACCTATAAATCGTAGCAACATGAGCCATACATGGGGGGCTAGGAGTCATAAACCTAGGGGTCCGATGTACAATCATGGGCAATTTCTGAAAGACATTACCATAGAAGAGGAAGGGCAGCTAAGACGGATAGAATGGATGAGGGACAATGGTATCATACCAGAATCTCAACAGCCCAATCAAGAGCATAAACAATCTCTGAATACAATCACAGAAGAAAGCGTTGCTAGCAATGTAAAAGTAGAATAGACATATCTAAAGGTCGACATACTTAATGGGGCATCAGCCGTGGATTTTTTCAGTAAAACTGAACTCTCATGGGAAGATTTTTGGCTAGCCATGATTGAACGAGGAAAAGAGGCCGAGGCATTGCAGCGGGCAGCAGAAATAGATAGCGAATAAATGAGACGTTTTCAACAGCAGAAGGAAACCTGGACAAGGTTCGCCACCCTAGCCACTCTCGAGAAGGCTATCACAGAATGCGTTTTTACGCTATCATTGATCAGTCGAGAAAGCGACACATGGACAATTCAATTGACCTTCAATTCAATGCTCCACACCCTATCAACACTGAGAGTGGTAAGAAGTACACTCATTAAGATGCACGATGGAGAAAGGCAAGAGAAGGCTATCAAAGATGGCTAGGGTCCGAAAATATATAAATGGCCCAAGCAAGGACAAATAGCACCAGACGGAATTAGCATAAAGGTTCTACCCAGGTTCTGCTCAGCAGCATTCCTGGAATATGAAAATTCGATATTTCTGACTTTGTGCAAAATTTTACAATAATTTTTAGAATAGGAAGTTTTTCCATTTATGCAATTTTCCTTTTCAGTTATTTCCTTAAATTGTTTATTGAGTAGTTTTAGAAAGGATTGGTACGACTCTAAAGAAACCTTTGTAAAAAATTAAAAATTTCCTTCTGTGATTATCTCATTCCTTACACATGGATTTCCAAAATCTTTTGAAAAATTATGTATGCAAGCAAGAATCGACTACCACATCCTACTTTGAACCTCAAGAAACCAAAACCTCTGTTTTCAATTTCTTCTCCTAGAACTAATGGCCTCAAGCAGTAAGACATCTAATAAAGGGAAGGAGGAAGAAAGCAGAGGAGATGAATATCCAATTGTCCCAAAATCAAAACTCTACGCTACGCTAGCAGGGAAAAGATTCTGACAGGATCGAGTATGGCCCGTGAAAAGTATTCCACATGCAGCACTTGTTGAGATATGTGAGTTAAGATGGAGCAACCTATCACTACCTACCATAGACGTGAGGCAAGACTCGATTCGCCAGTTCTACGCAAATCTAAACAGAGAAAAGTAATTTTTCTCACGTGTAGAAGGTCAAATCATAGATTGCAGATCTGCAGCCTTGAACGAAGTTTTCCAACTTATTGACGGCATTGGGACAGATTTTCAAAGGCTATTAAATAAGCCAACTAAGAAACAGTTGCAAGATTGCGCAAAAACTATTGGGACGGAGGGCGCCAAGTGGCAGAATCAATGGTCGTTTCCAATGGATGGCTTTAAACTCGAATTGTAGGAATGAATTGCATTCATTAAAAATGTGATTATTCCATCAACTAATGCGAAAATAGTCAGCAGGGAGTAGGCACTACTGCTTTATGCAATCAAGATCGGAACACGCACAAATCTAGGTAAAATAGTGGAAGAGCAAATTTAGCGCTAGGCTTCAGAAAAATGCAGGAAGATGTTTTTCCCATATACTATCACTAGATTATGTTTGAAGCAAGGTGTTCAGCCACAAGGGACTAACAGGATTTTGAACGTACATACTGAGCACATGATGGGGATGGAGAATGCCAGGTGACAGGAAAAAGGAAGGTAATATGAGAAATTCCAAGACTTTTGGAAATATGCGAATAAGAGAGATGAAATAATATTAAAGGCAGCCGCAGCACTAAAAGAGTACTACGAATGGCCCGAATTTTCAAAATAAATACTCAATTCGGAGCAAGGAAAAGGCAATATAAGTGGTATCGCAAACACTTAGATGGAAGTCCCGCTCTCTTATTTACTTTAAGCATTTTTCCTTCAGAATACATTGCATTCGTAGTCGCAATTTTAATTTTATAGTATCATGCATTTCATTTATTAGGATGCAATTTTTTCTATTTCGTTTATAATTAATTTTATAAAAATCAGCAATTTTCCTTTAAAAGATTAAGTTAGCATTATTATTGCAAATCTAAGTTTTAGTAGTGAACTCCCTTTCAATTAGAAGAATTCTTAAATTCCACTAGATCCAAACCTAGCATTAGAATAATCCTATCATGAATGATAGAAAGAACCAAAATTCTCAAGATATCTTAGAGCTTGAGATAGAGTATCGCAATTACAGAAATAGCTAAGTTTTAAAAACTAAACCTCACCTTCATTGAGGACAATGAAGCCTTTAAGTTTGAGGGTGAGGGAAACCCGAGGAGTGAATGCTGAAAAGAAAGAGCGATCGAGAGCAGCATAAAAAAAATCTAAAAAATAAAGATCAAAACATTCTTAGAAAAATTAAGGCATTAAGCACAAATAAGCCATAGGATTTGCATTACTCCACTGTCCACTATTAGCATAAGTTAAACATTTTCATTCCTTAGATTGGACGTTTTATGCTCAAACAGAACATTTTAAGAACTACGGATTATAGACATGAGTACAACCTAATAGAAATGCGACAAGCGTAAGGATCAAGGAACCTAATTAGCAGCCTTGGCAAAATGTTTTGGGCAAATTTAGTTGTAGAAGTGATTGTGTACAATAGATTAGGTGATGAGAAATAATTGTGCTGAGGAACGATATGTCAGACATGGTAGGGAGGATTTTAAGGCAAAACCTGAATCTTTGGGAAAGTTTGAAAACTTAAAAGAGAAAGAAGTTTTATGCTAAGATTATGAAATGCGATAAAAACTGCTTGGTTAAGCTCGAAAGGAGGAAAAACGGATTAAACAAGAATGGCTAACTAATAAACTATGCATTACTTGGGACAAGCAATGATTTAAATTTGGGGGTTTGATAGCTCTCAAATAGAGCACATTTTAGGCTATTATAGTTTACATTATTATGAGGATTAAAGAAAATAAGCGGGCAAAAATAGTAAATTACGCGTAAAAACCAATGAAAGTTGCATTCATTCATAATTTAGCATCGTAAGCGCAGTTTCGCAGATTAAGTACAAATATTGAATAAAATGCACTAAATATTATGCAATGCAGGAATATGTAGAACGTTTATGCGGGAAAAATGAATCAATGTGGACAGCGATCCACTCAGCAGAATCGTGCATTTTCAACGAAGTCACATTCGAAGAATCATGCCAATAAAGAAACAAACAGAGAATCAAGAAAGCAATTAAGAGAGCGTCAATCAAAGAAATCCCGACGAAAATAAAGAGATATTACATTTATGAAGATTTTCCAGCTCACCTCAACTTGCTAGCCAAGTAATTCATCTCTATAAAGCAATTAAGAAACCAAGGTTCAGTGAGCTGGTCGGTTGGCCAAAAGTCAATCTCAAGAAAAAGCATCTGGTGGTGTTTATGGGAGCCGATGACAAGGGGACTGCATACTTTACAATTGCATCAATTCCAACTTTTATTGTTTTTCTTAGGAGTAGTTATAGCTATGAACATTTAGTAGAAGTAATAAAATTAGCTAATTTTGGCTTTCTACTTGTGTTTATTGCTATGCTGCATTATAGGAGTTTTCGGTGCTGATTCATTTGTAGAAGCATGTTTGGAGTGCAGGTGATAACTCTCAAATAGAGCACATTTTAAGCTATTCTATTTTTCATTATTCTAAGGTTCAAGGGAAATATTGGGCTATGATATGTAAATTACGTGTAAAAACTACTAAGAGTCGCATACATTCATAAATTAGCATTAGAAACACAGTTTCGCGATTTTAGCATAAATATTGAATAAACTGTGCTAAATCAATGCACAGTGCAGGAAATATGAAGCTTAAGCATGGGAAGGACAATTCAGCGCGAATGGTGACAAACAGCGCAAGGAAGCGCTAAACCACAATGCAAACACGTTCGAATGGTCACGCCAACAAGGAAATAAATGAATAATCAATCAAGCAATTAAGTTGGCGTGAATCAAATAAATCTTGACAAAAATCAAGAGATCCTGCATTAATGAAGATTTTACAGCTCACCTAAGCTTGTTGACAAAGTAATTCATCTTTATAAATAGCAAGAGGGAAGCCGAGGTTCGGGGAGCTGGTCAGTTGGTCAAAAGTCAATCTTAAGGAGAAACTGGTGGTGCTCGTAGAAACTAATGACAAGGGGACTGCACATTTCACAACCGCACCAATTCCAACTTTTATTGTTTTTCTTAGGAGTAGTCTAAAGCTGTGAACATTTAGTAGTAGTAATAAAATTAGCTGATTTTAACTATCTACTGGTGTTTATTGCTATGCTGTGTTATAGGAGTTGTTGATAAGAATTTATTTGTAGAAGCATGTTAGAAGTGTAGGTTATCATGTTTTACACTACTGCATTTTTTAATTAATATCCATGCGTTGATTAGCTACCCACATATGTACCCTATGCTGAGTTCGAAAGAAGGAACTGTAGGATAATCCAGTATGCTACGTTAGGATTGGGTGAAAGTTTTTTCACCATTCGAAGTTTTAGGGATAACCTTACTGATGCTCTCAAATAGAGTCAGAATTTAGGTTCATTTTGGATCATTGTGTGCGGTTGTTATATAAGATTCAATGCGAACAAGGTAAAATTAAAGATAAAAAGGTGTAGTTTGCTAATGCTTACTCATTAGGGGAATCGATTGCGAGATATGAATTATAACGCTTAAATTGAAGGAATTAGCACACTTAACGCATATTTAGCAAGGCTTATGTTGATTAACTATTTTTGCAGGAAATTACATTTGTGAAACAGTGTAAAGTTAAGATTTGAGACGCGCGATTACGAGCAAGTCATGCTCGGGAGAGAAAAATGCCAAAGCACTACAATTACAATAAGGAAAGAATCAATTAGAAGGAAGAAGTTGACTAACCAGACACTACTAGACAGATTGCGGATATTAAGAGATACTTACCTTAGACAAATAAAAACACAATTGGCAAGTTTAAACAAAGAAAGATGTCTTGTTGATTGATTCGTGCCTATTCTGTAATATTCCAAGAGTTGACAAAGAAGCTTATAAAAGACGATCTCTGTAATAGGTCGAGAGAGAGAGAGAGCGACGGGAGATTAGAAACCAAGAGTTTATTGTTTTTCTTTATTTTCTTTAATATCAATTTCAGTATGTTTTCATTTCGTATTCTTTGTTCTTTGTTTGTATGATGAACTAATTTTCTTAAAACAAAACTAGAAAAAAGTGGAGTAGTTGTAGCATGTGTTAAGAAGAAATAGGAAGGTTTAACTAATGCATGTTAACTAGGAGCAAATCTCAATAGTAAGTGTCGACCGGTCATCCACACGAACTAATAGATTGTAAATCGGAAGAGGAAATAACCTAAGTCTAGTTGCATGTTCAGTAGGTTAGAATTAAGTCTTTAATTCTTTGAATTGGAGTTTAGGAATAAACGTATAACTATTTCATACGTACCACCAGGTTATGATTACATCAAGTTGCGGCGAAAGTCGAACTTAATGTGAACGAACTCGGAAGCGGAAGTTTGTAAAGCATAGTATGTTAGTTATTCCTTACCACATGTTTCTTCACAGCGCATTTCTATTACTTTCCATGAGTATCTTAGTTTAGCCTTATCTCTCTCAATCCATTTTATTACTGTTAAGTTTTCTTTCTGCTATTCAAACCAAACTATCACAACATCTATGCTTTTATTTCTATTCAATTCTAAACATCTCCTTAGATAAATCATAGTTCCTGTGGAGATCGATAATTTACTTATTACTTATTGCAGACTTCGTATACTTGTACAAGTGTGTGACTATTGCACAAGAGGCAACTCAGTTTTTCGCAGTCAAGTTTTTGCCGCCGTTGCTAGGGGACTATGTCAATTTATTTTTTGCTTATGTTTGACATTTGCTTCAACATTCTAGTTGGAACTGTGCATGAGCACAACTCCTTTGTTTGATCCAGAACCTGAGTGAACCCTCCATAGGAGAATGCATGCACATAGAATGAGAAATCAAAGAAGGATGGACCCGATAGCACAGAATCACATTAGAGTGATTGACCCACCAGCAGTAGCAGCAGGTATAGAAGCTAGAGCAGATGCGAATAACAATACCAATCCACCCCTAGCCTAGGGAGTAGATGAAAGGGACAGAGTCATTAGGCCACAAGTAGGATTATTCAATCATTTAGCATATCCAGGTATGGTTAGACCTAAAGGTGAAGGTAGGTGACTGCTGGTACTGAGTTGCCTCGTGTTCAATGTTTACACACTCGTGCAAGTATACGCAGTCTGTAGTAAGTAATAAGTAAATTATCGATCTCCACAGAGACTATGATTTATCCAAGAAAAATGTTTATAATTGAACAATAAGTAAACACATAGATGATGTGATACTTGGGTTGAATGGTAATACGAAAAATAAACAGTAGTAAAATAGATTGAGAAAGATAAGGCTAAGCTAAGATACTCATGGGAAGCTATAGCAATATGTTGCGAAGAAACGTGTGGTAAGGGATAACTGACATACTAAGCCTTACAAACGTCTGCTTCCGCTTCCGTTCGCATCAAGTCCAACTTTCATCGTAACTTGATGTAATGCTAAACCGACGCTACATATGCAGTACTTACACATTTATTCCTAAACTCTGATTCAAAGACTTAATTCTAACCTACTGAACATGCAAATAGACTTAGGATATTTCCTCTTCGGATTACTAACCTATTAGTGCGTGTGGATGGCCGATCGACACTTACTGTTAAGATTAAGCTCTTAAATAACATGCATCAATTACACCCTTTCTATTCTTTTTTAACACATGCTACAAAATATTCCACTTTTTCCTAGCGTTGCCTCAAGAAAATTAGTTCATCATACAAAAAAAGAACACTAATAACGACATAGAAAACATGCTGAAATAGTATTACTGAATGAAATAACAAAATAATAAAAATCTCGGTTCTCGTCTCTCTAACCTCTCTAAAACCTATTACAGAGATCTCCTTTTATAGGCTCCTTCGTCAACTCTCGGAATATTCTAGAATAGGCACAAATCAATCAACGCGACATCTTTCCTTGTATAAACTTGCCAATTGAGTTTTTATTTGTCTAAGACAAGAATCTCTTAATTTCAGCAATCTGTCTCGTAATTGTCTGATTAGTCAACTTCTTGCTCCCAATTGATTCTTTCCTTATTTTTCTTAAAGTGTGTTGGAAATTCCCGAGTATATTGCTCGCGCTCACGTGTCTCAAATCTCAACTTCGCATTACATCACAAGCGTCAATTCCTGCAAAACAGTTTGTCAGCATAAGCCTTACTAAGTACGTGTTAAGTATGCTAATTAATTCATTTTAACCGCTATAATTCAAATCTCACAATTTACTCCTCTAATGCGTAAGCATTAGCATATTACACATTTTCCTCTTTATTTTAGCCTCATTCGCATCAAATATTACTTGATAACTGTAAACAATGATCCAAAATTATCCTGAATTTTGACTCTATTTGAGAGTCATTAGTAGGCGACCTGTTTTGACTAATAACATGTATAACATGTTTAAAGTCAATGATACTTTTAGTGGTCATACCTCGAAAGATCAGTATCAACATTTACGGACCTTTCTTGTTGTCAGTAATGCTAACCGGGAAGTCGGTATCTCTTTAGAAGATACTCGATTGTTTCTGTTTCCTTATTCATTAAGGGATCAGGCTAGACACTAGATAAATACGTTGCCAAGTGATTATACTTGGGTGCAAGTGGTTGAAAGTTTTCTAGCAAAATATTTCTCCACTTCGAGAAGCATGAATTCTAGGCATGAAATCACTAGTTTTAGACAAGAGGATGATGAAACCATAGGAGGTGCATGGGAATGGTATAAAGAGCTTATAGCGAAGTGTCTGTACCATTGGCTTTCTTATACCCTTCAAATTGAACATTTCTACAATGGTTTATCCGATCAAGACAAGGCAATCCTTAACGCAACTGTAGGAGAATGCCTAATGGAGAAAACGTACAATCAAGCTCACAAAATTATTGAAACAACTGCGAAATCTACTGGGTCTAAGTTGAATCAAGGACAAAACCAAGATAAAACGCCCGGTAAATTTAAGCTTAGTGCGATAACAGCTATGCAAGCATAGCTTGCAACGCTTACCAATTCCTTTAAAAATATGCAAATGACCGCACCACAGAAGGTCCAGAGTGCATCAGTTGTTGATCAATCAATTCTAGCGTTCTGTGTACTCTATGGAGGTGATCATGCGTATGATCTTTGTAGTGAAAATTCAGAGCCAGTCATGTACATCGAAAACTCAAATTTGCTACCTTAGAACAACCCTTATTCTAACACGTATAATGCTGGATGGAGGCAACACCCAAATTGCTCATGGGGAAGACATAATAGCAATGCTAACCAAGGCAGTCAGTAGCGCATGCCGTAGGAATCTGGATTTGGAAACAACCAACAATAAGCTTATCACTCTGATTTATTGCTGAAAGGAGTACATGGTGAAGAACGCACAATGATGATGGATCATCACACCTTGCTAAAGGCTTAACAAGCAAGCCCACAACAGAACCATCAATGGAAAAGGAACCATCAAGAAGAGTAGATGAGGAACCGATAAAAACAAGAAATGCGATGGAAGTGGCCAAACCACTGCCTATTTACTAACCACCTCTGCCGCCATATCCACAAAGGATCAGAAAGAAGAGAAACGAATCGCACTTCGAAAAATTTACAGACATTTTGAAATAACTCTATATTAACATTTCATTAGTTGACGTGTTGGGATGAATGCCAAACTACATGAAATTCCTTAAGGATGCGTTGAGCAAAAAAAGTAAATTTGATGAATCCAAAGTAGTAGCCTTAAATGAGGAATGTAGTGCAATTGACCAAAATAAAATCCCTATGGAAGAAGTCGATCCTGGTCAATTCATTATTCCAGTTAAGATTTGTAACCATCACATTGGGTGAGTACTCTATGATTTGGGTGCCTGCATCAATCTTATGCCTCTATCAATCCACAAAAAGTTTGGAATAGATGAAGCTAGACCCACGACTGTCAGAATTCAACTTGCTGACAGGTCTATCACTCGCCCTGTTGGAAAAATTGAAGACATTCTTGTTCAGGTTGATAAGTTTATCTTTCAAGCGGATTTTATCATTCTCTATTATGAAGCAAATCTAAAAGTTCCCAGGAGACCCTTTCTTAGAAAGAAACGAACACTAGTAGATGTGTGCGAAGGCACAATTACATTGCGGATGAATGATCAACGGATCCAGTTCAACATATTTGACTCGATGAAACAGATTGATGCAGAAGGAAATTACAATGTTAGCCAGATTGAAGAAATGCTGGACGAAGCAGTAAAGAGCGAGCAGAAGAGAAAGATGCTGAACATGGATGAACATGCGAGGGAAGAAAAGGAAATGCATGAGACATGGGAGGATTTAGCATTCGAAGAAGTGCATTATTACAAGGTGCTCGATGTTGCGACAAGAGATAATTCCCCTCAGCGCCCCTCAATTTAAGAACCTCCAATGTTAGAATTAAAACCTCTCTCTGCGCATTTGAAGTATGCCTATCTTAGAGAAAAGAGACTTACCAATCGTCATATCATCGCAACTGACACCAGAACATGAGCAACTTTTTCTAGAGTTACTCAATCAATACACAAAGGCGATTGGATGAACTTTGGTAGATATAACAAGCATTAGTCCTACGTTTTGTATGCATAAAATCATTCTAGAAGACAATGCCAAAACTTCAGTGGAACATCAAAGACGATTAAATCCCACCATGAAGGAAGTAGTAAAGAAGGAAATCATAAAATTGCTAGATTCAGGGGTGATCTATCCTATATCAGACAGCCAATGGGTGAGTCCTATTCAATGTGTACCGAAGAAATGAGGCACCACCGTCATTCAAAATGATAAGAACGAGTTGGTTCCAATAAGAACAGTAACGAGATGACGAGTGTGCATTGATTACAGGAAGTTGAATAAAGCAACTAAGAAGAACCACTTTCTATTGCCCTACATAGATCAAATGTTGGACCGTATCGCAGGGAAGGATTATTATTGCTTTCTAGACGGATATTCAGGGTACAACCAGATTACCATTGACCTCAAGGATTAGGAGAAAACTAATTTCACCTGCCCTTATGGAATATTCGCGTTTAGGAGAAGGCTTTTCGGGCTCTGCAATTCTCCAACAACATTTCAAAGATGCATGATGTCAATATTTTCTAATATGCTTGAAGATATCATGGAAGTTTTTATGGATGATTTCATAGTGTTTAAGGACAGTTTTTCCAATTGCTTAGCAAATTTGAAGAAAGTGTTAAAATGCTTTGAAGACACACATCTTGTGCTTAACTGGAAAAAATGTCATTTCATGGTCTGAGAATGAATTGTCTTAGGCTGGAATGGAGGTTGATCGAGCAAAGATTGAAGCTATAAAAAAGTTGGAACCACCTAAAACGTGAAAGGAATGCTTAGTTTCTTAGGTCACGTCAGTTTGTAAAGACGTTTCATTATGGATTTTTCAAAAATCCCAAAATCGATGTGCGAGCTTTTAGAAGCTGAAAGACCCTTCAATTTTTACCAACACAGCTTGCACGCATTCAAGCAGCTAAAAAAGGCCTTGACTATTGCTCCGATTATGATATCCCCTGACTAGAAGAAGCCTTTCGAGCTCATGTGCGATATCAGGGACTATGCGATAGGAGCTATCCTTAGACAAAAGGGAGAAAAACTGATCCATCCCATCCACTATGCCAGCAGAACTCTGAATAACGCACAAATCAACTACACAATTATAGAAAAAGAGCTTCTAACGGTAATCTATGCATTAGAGAAATTTTGTTCTTATTTAGTAGGATCGAAAGTGATCATTTTTACTGACCATGCAAAAATAAAGTATCTTATGATTAAAGTGAACGCTAAGCCAAGATTGATCAGATGGATTTTTCTGCTGCAAGAATTCGATATTGAGATCAAGGATAAAAAGGGTTGCGAGAACGCTGTAGCATATCATCTATCCAGACTGGAGAATAGACGAGCGGATACAACCACG
Source organism: Sechiopsis laciniata (assembly GCA_037833695.1). Lineage (NCBI taxonomy): Eukaryota > Viridiplantae > Streptophyta > Magnoliopsida > Cucurbitales > Cucurbitaceae > Sechiopsis > Sechiopsis laciniata. The sequence goes on along the minus strand of JBBMKA010067176.1, from coordinate 35,708 downwards.
CTTTATATATCTGAGAAATTTCTCGATGAATAACTGTTTGTGATCAAGCTATCGAGAAAAGGAATGCCCCTTGGTTTGCAGACATTACCAACTATCTAGCAAGCCATGTCATCCTAGTAGACTTAAATAGACAACAAGCTAAGTGGTTCTTTCATGAATCTCGCTTTTATTTCTAGGATGAATCGTTTTTATATAGATAATATGCCGAAGGAATGATACATCGATGTGTAGAAGAAAACGAGATGAATGCAATATTGAAATCATGTCATGCATCGCCGTATGGAGGACATTTTGGAGGAATGCGCACCGCAATGAAAAAAATTTCAATTCGGCTATTTCTGGCGAAGTATATTTAAGGATGCACATCATTATGCTAAGACATGCGATAAATGCCAAAGGAAAGGAAACATAGGAAAAAGGGATGAAATACCAATGACTTTGATTTTAGAGGTCGAATTATTCGACGTCTGGGGGATCGATTTCATGGGTCTATTTCCCCCTTCGGGCAAAAATTTATATATCCTGGTCGAGGTTGATTACGTGTCAAAATGGGTAGAAGCGGTTGCCACAAATTTTAACAATGCTAAGACGGTTATAAAGTTTCTTTAGAAGAATATTTTTACAAGGTTTGGAACCCCGTGGGCACTAATCAGTGATGAAGGAATGCATTTCATAAATATGGCAATGTCTCATGTGCTATAAAAGTACAATATCAAGCACCGCATTGTAACTCCTTATCATCTGCAAACTAATGGCCAAGCTGAAATATCTAACCGCGAGATTAAGAGTATTCTGGAAAAGGTTGTTGGACCTAATAGAAAAGACTGGTCTTTGCGATTGGACGATTCGCTTTGGGCTTATCACACTGCCTTCAAAACGTCTTTGAACATGTCACCTTATAGGATGTTGATGGGAAAACATGCCACTTGCCAATTGAATTAGAACACAAGGCTTTCTGGGCAATTAAAAAGCTAAACCTTAATCTTCAGAAAGCAGTTTCTGTTCGGATGTTACAATTACTTTATCTAGAAGAGCATAGGCACTTTTCCTACAAAAATGTAAAATTATACAAGGAAAAGACAAAAAATGACATGATCGTAAGCTGACTCTACGAGTTTTTGAGGTAGGTCAGCAAGTTTTGTTATTTAACTCTAGACTTCATTTGTTCCCTGGTAAGCTCAGATCCAAGTGGTCAGGACCATTTTGCACCACACAAGTAAACTAGGAGGAGTAATCTGGATTAAGAACGAAGCAAATGGGAGTGAATTCGCAATCAATGGACAGAGACTGAAGCATTATTAGAATGAGGATGTTCAGTGCAAGATATCTTCATTCGCATTGACTAATGAATAAGCGCGCGAGTGTGCGTGTGGAGCCAAAGCTTTTCGGTAACTTTAATTTTTGCTCCACACATGTTAGTTTGAATACTTCCAACTTACTTACAAAAGAAGTTGTCTAAATTTTGACTGCTTATTTCTTTGATCTAGTTACATTACTTTTTTTTTTTTTTTTACTTGTAATTTTAATTTGTTAATCTTGGTAAATCCCTAATTGCATTTGATGGAGTTTTTACGAGAATTAGATGAACGGATGAAATCACGTGTGGCTAAGTACAATCATCTTGATCGTTAATTACAGCTAGATATCGAACAGTCAGATTATCGAATCGCTAATCCAATGGTGTATAGCACTTGCATAGTTGCCTAAATCCAAGCGTCACACTGACACTTTGCGACGATTACCACCGTAATCATACCCTTCATCTCATCGTTAAATAAACTGAAATTCATTTTCTTCATAACCCTATAACCATTCATTTATCCCTTAATCCTTTTCTCCAATTTCAAACTACAAAATTTTCATCATGGTGCCAAGACTCACAACAAATTACCGGAGATGGTGGTAGTTGCAGATTAAAGGTCAAAGAGATGTTGACTCTACTCAAGTTCCCGAGCCAGTCGATGTTGCGCCTGCACCTACAGACAATGTAGCCGAACAGTTGCAAGTAAGAAGATGGAGGTACAGGAGAATGACTGTTTTACCTGTAAGATCGGTAGAGCACGAGGAAGTCGAAGAATCTAAGGAAGCGCATGGAGAAGAACGAGCTATTCTCAGCACTGCGACCAGTAGTGAGGACTGATAGCCCTGAAACTTCAGGGTACATCGAAGAATTAACACCTTCAAGAGAAGAAAGAGATATGGAGAAGTTTGATAGGAAGATGGAAGAATTCCACGGAGCGCAAGAAGCCAAGCGCAGAGGAAATGCGGATGCAGGCACCTCTAGACCTGTTGAGGTTACCGTAGTTCATGTAGAGGAAGAAGAGAAGCCCCATTGGGAAGGAAAAGCATCGATGGTGGAAGAGCAACCAGGTGGATGCAGAGGAGAAATACTAGCACCGGAGGACCTATTTCGACGTCGATTCAGAGACCAAGCAGATGCAGGCTTTCCTGAGTCAAAGGATGAGGCTAACACTTTTAGGTAGAGAGCCTGATGAAGTGGAAATGATCATACAGTGCTTGATGGCCGAGTTTGCAATAAATCCTGTGAACCTAGCAGTAGACGTGGGTCCTTTCGCACACCCCCTAGGTGTCTACTCGCCTATCGGAGAAAAGGAAGAAAGGTATGCATGAAAAGGTTGTGCGATACTTTTGGTTACTCGCCAGCAATTTAGGCGCATTTATGGCATATGTTAAAGAACATGACATTGCATTATTTGACGACTGGCCCTCTTAAACCCGCACATAAACAAGCCCATCTTTTCGCAGTTCCAGGACATTTTTTCGTTCACCTACTCTGATAGTTCTAATTCGGAAGAAGATTAATAAAGGAAGTCTTTGTCCTGCAATACTTATTTTCTCTTATATATATCTATCTCAATATAAAATTAATATAATCAGTCTTTTATTTTATTCCATGCTTAATTTTATTGCTTTGACGAATGCTGAGTTCGAATCTTATTTTTAATACCAAACTTTCAAAATATTGCCTTTGATGCGCTAGAATTTAATCTGGCCTGGGACATCATTTGCTAGTTTCCTAACCAAATCACCTTAGGAAAGATCCTCTTTAAACTTAAAGCGTAGTACAATTTTGTGGGAGGAAACCGATTAGCTTGCAGCATAGATTTTGAAAACCTTAGATTCATTTAAGTTTGGGGGAACTTTGTATCACCTTCATGGGGGAAAATGAAAACTTTAAGTTTGGGGGTGAGGGCAAGCCATAGAGTGTTATGCGAATGAAATGAGAATGCGTATTTATTTGCCAAAAAATAAAAATAAAAATAAAAAAAATTCAAGACATTCTGGGTAAAAATGAAACGGCAAAAAAAGAGCGAATAGCCGCAGGTATCTCAAGTAATCTGCTGACCATGCTAAGGATTTAAAAATAGCGGCCATGCGAAAAAATTTACCCAAAGGGATCCGAATAAATAAGCCCCGGACAAAATATTTTTACCAAACTTAAATGATCAAAAAAATGGTTTGTTTGAAATGCATTAGAGTAGAAGTTTCCAAGCTAGGAGTTTTGCGCCGGGCTAAGGGCAATGAGGAGAAGGACTGAGATGAGATTGAAGGGACTTTAGTGAAGGATGAATTGGAATGATTAAGCATTTTGTATTAAGGCAATTGTACCTAAAGAATATTTTTATAACAAGAGGAAAAACACATCATTGTGATTAGCAGTTATTTTTAGCAGTTATTACACCTACATTAGCATCTCTCGAGACGACCAATGATTCAATTTTGGGAGTTAATTACTATCAAATAGAGTTAGAATTCAGGATAATTTTGGATCATTGTGTTCGGTTGTTATATAAGATTCAATGCGAACAAGGTAAAAATAAAGATAAAAAGGTGTAGTTTTCTTATGCTGATTAACTATTTTTGCAAGAAATTATGTTTGCCAAGCAGTGCAAAGTTAAGATTTGAGACGCGTGATTGCGAGCAAGTCATGCTCGGGAGAGAGAAATGCCAAAGCACTACAAGCACAATAAGGAAAGAATAAATTAGAAGTAAGAAGTTGACTAACCAGTCACTAAGAGACAGATTGCGAAAATTAAGAGATTCTTATCTTAGACAAATAAAAACATAATTGGCAAGTTTAAACAAGGAAAGATGTCGCGTTGATTGATTCGTGCCTATTATGGAATTTTTGAGAGTTGACAAAGAAGCTTATAAAAGACGATCTTTGTAATAGGTCGAGAGAGAGCGATGGGAGATTAGAAACTAAGAGTTTATTATTTTTCTTTATTTTTTTTAATATCAATTTCAGTATGTTTTTCATTTCGCATTCTTTGTTCTTTGTTTATTTGATGAACTAATTTCCTTAAGGAAACTCTAGGAAAAAGGGGAGTAGTTGTAGCATGTGTTAAGAAGAAATATGAAGGTTTAACTAATGCATGTTAACTAGGAGCAAATCTCAACAGTAAGTGTCGACCGGCCATCTATACAAACTAATAGGTTGTAAATCGGAAGAGGAAATAACCTAAGTCTAGTTGCATGTTCATTAGGTTAGAATTAAGTCTTTAATTCTTTGAATCGGAGTTTAGGAATAAATGCGTAACTATTGCATACGTAGTGCCGGGTTATCATTACATCCGATTACGGTAAAAGTCAGACTTAATGTGAACGGACGCAGAAGCGGAAGTTTGTAAGGCGTAGTATGTTATTTATTCCTTACCGCATGTTTCTTTGCAGCGCATTTCTTCGCAGCGCATTGCTATTGCTTTCTATGAGTATCTTAGTTTAGCCTATCTCTTTCAATCCATTTTACTACTGTTAAGTTTTCTTTCACTATTCAAACCAAACTATCACAACATTTATGTTTTTATTTCTGTTCAATTTTTAAACATCTCTTTGGATAAATAACAGTCCCTGTGGAGATCGATAATTTACTGATTACTTACGGCATACCACGTATACTTGCGCGAGTGTGTGACTATTGCACATGAGGCAACTCAGTTTTTCACAATCACTTACTAATGATTGCTACGCCCTTAGTTAGTATGGAGATTGCAGCGAAAGCTAGATCTGCCATAAATCATTAAGTGCAGAAGTTACTTTTTAAATTAGGGAAGCAGGAAACTTGATAACTAGTTTCGCATTGTTAGCATCTTTTGCAACTGTTTTATCAGCACTACTTATTACATTCATATTTAATTCTAGCGTGCATTAGTATTCATATTTACTTACTATTAGTATTAACTACAAACCAACTTTAAAAACCATTCTTATTTTATTTTGCATAACTCTCGAGATAGAAGTACTTGATTTAACCTCAATCCCTGTAAAGTATGATAAATATCAATACTTATCACTTGTTGCAAACTCGACTACCTATACTTACGTATTAATGCGATTCGAAGCGTGGAACTTAGTATCACACTTAGAATTTCTTATTAGGTTCATTATATCGCATTGAAAAGTCGCAACCACTAGGTTATTATGTTTTACACTGCTATATTTTTCTTTAATATACACTCGTTTCTTAGCTACCCAAGCATGTAGCCTGCAGCGAGTTCTGAAGAAAGAACTGTAGGATGGTTGACTGGCGATCTGGAATGCTCTTCCATTGCTACCATGTGGATCATGAAAAGCTCATCACACTCCTCTACATACGTCAAATATTTCTGTGTAATTTTGTAGAGCTTATCTAATCTTTCTACTAAATTGGCTACAGTCACGGTGTCTCCTTTTCTTTCCACAGTTTCATTGTTCCTTGTTGGAAATATTTGCATGATCTTATCACCATGTTGTGGCATGATGCCTTGATCAACACATAATTGCGTAATTGTAAATGGGTAGCACAAGTAGTCCTTTATATTGTCCGCATAGCGCGGAATTTGCACCTCAAAAATCTTTCCTAAGTTGATATGCGCTCCAAGCTTAATTGTGAATAATAGCATTGCTTACGCTTTTCTGATTAGTACCTTGTTAGTTGAAGGCATTATTGATGTTCTGATAAGCATCAACCAATCTTGAAGATCTTCAGAAATCATGAATGCTTGGATTGATGTCGAATTATTCCATTCAGATCCCACTGTTCCTATTAATGCCAGACTTTCTTGCATTTGTTCATTGGTGGGAGAGTTAATCAACTGTTGACATAATGTTCCAGGAACATTAGGTGATGCTAGTGCTTTATTCCATGCGGCTACTCGACTATCAATTAGTTGACCATTTACTCATGAAAATAGTGGCCTTTCTTCGTTCAAGTTCGCATAAAATTGTTGCACCCACTCTATTCTTGCGTTCATCACAGGGTTGAAATACTTCTTCCATCCTAACTGTTTGATCTTTATAATTGTTCCCTCTGAGACTCCCTTCAAGCCTACTTCGCGCTTAAATCCTTTGCTTTCTAGTGTGATGAATTTGTCCTCTGCATTGATTGATGGTAAAGTTGCACCTTTTCGGATTCCAATCTTGATGCTCGGTTGATACTATAGAACTCTGGCAACATCCTTGTCCTCATAGACTAAATTCTAACATTGCAAAACCTTGGGTGTTGCTATTCCTTTTCATTAAACACCTCTGCCTCCTTAGGGTAGTTCTCGTCCTCATCCTCGCATGGCTCACCTTTTTTTGGATCCTCTTCTATGGATTCTTCGTTGTATTTCTTAGGTTCCGTCTTGATAATCTATTCCTCTCCTTGGGTTGTCCCATACTGTGGATAATCTTCCATGGATCTGTCCGTTAATACAAGGTGATCTGAACTTCGGGCTTCGTCATCGCTATCTATAAGGACATAAGAGGTCAGAAATTTCCTCCTTCCTTCTATTTTCCCAAAGAGCTTACCACTCCTGGTTTTCCGTCGATGTGAGCTCGTTCCAATCTCAAGTTCTTGCTCATCTACTAATAACTTTTTGGTTCCACACACTAGAGGCGTTGAATCTCAAAATCGTTTACGTTCATCAACCATTTTACCCTTGGTGTTCTTGCTACATATTTTCCAATTAGGAGTCATTGCAAGTGTTAGCACTTGTAGTTTCTTACGATGAGGGCTCAAAATTTGGTGATAGACTCTTCCTCTCACAGTTCATATAAGCTTTTGAAAGATTTTGGAAATTTGTGTGCAAGGAAAGAGATAATCACAAAAAGAAAATTTTAAATTCTGCAGCAATATTTTCCAAAATCAAACTGATTCCTTCAAAAACTAACAAAATTTAAATTGAAATGAAATAATACTAAAACGAGAAAAATTGCATATATGGAAATACTTACTTATTCTAAAAATTGCTGTAAAATTTGTGCACAAAGTAAAAAATACCAGGTTTTTGCATTCCAGGAATGTTGCTGTACAAGATCTGGGCAGAACCTTGTGCTAATTCTGTTCGGTACAGTTGTCCTCGCTTTGTCCATTTATAAATCTTAGGACCTACGCCATCTTTGATAGCTTTCTCCTGCCTTTCTTCATAATGCATCGTGATGTGGGATTGTCCTACTCTTATCAGCATTGATAGGATCTAATTTATCGATTTATAGCTCAATTGAATTGCCCAAGTGTCCTCTTTTCGACTGATCAATTCCTGTGATGGTTACGATTTTGGTAGTGTAAAAACTATAGGTACCATTGCTAGTAACCTGTGGCTTTGTGCGCTAACATTATTTTCCTGCAAAATGGTTGATTCTGCGTCTCTCCTATCGGTTTGACGTAGAATCGTGATACTTGGCTCTACAGGTTCATTACTCACTATGTTGATTTGTTGAAGATAGTCATCATCTTTACGGCTTTCATCACTTGTGTTCTGCTTAGTGTCAACTGGATTTTTCTTTTGCTTTCACAACTTCTTCCATGGCTTTAGCTTCTAGGGCGACAAACTATGCCCAGGCCTCCTCCTGTTGCTGATATTGCATCTTTGGTAATTTTTCCTCTTCTTTTGCTTAATCTCAACTTCCAGGGCGGCGACCTTTGCCCAAGCTTCCTCCTGTTGCTAAAAACCTCTCCTTTGTTCCTTCTCTATTTCTTCTGCGTGCCTTAGAGCTTTGGCCTTTTCTTCTTGTTTTAACATGGCTAGCCAAAAATCTTCTCATGAAAGTTCAAAATCATCGAAAAATTCCATGGCAGATAGATATGTCTCTTCTTTGTTTGTGTTATAGGCTTCGCTTTTCTTCGTGTTTGCTTCTAAAGATAGGTTGTGCCCATGATTGGGCTGATGAGGTTCTGGTATTATACCATAGTCCCTCATCCATTTCCTCCGTCGTAGCTACTCTTCTTCTTCTATGGTTCTATCCTCAGGAAACTGCTCATGATTGTAGAGTGGCCCCCTAGTTTCATGACTCCTAGTTTCCCATGTATGGCTCATGTTGCTACGATCTCCTTGTAAATCGGATTAGTGCTGAAAGATACTGCTATGACTTTCCCCAAACTGCGATTGTTGTTCCCAGTTAGGATGAATTGAATAGAAATTCGTTGTGTATGTCTCCTCTGTATAGCCTTGTTGCTGAATAAAATGTGTGTGTTGCGGGGTTACAATGTTGCTCCATTGTTGATTCGCAAAGTGATTGAATGCCATATTTGACATTCGTGCTTGTGGTAATGTGATTGGGACTTCTTTCCCTGTTGATTGTGTTTTCTTGAATATAGGTTACCCTGAAATACAAGTATTCAACCTTTTTAGCAATAAAATACTCTCTACCTAATAATATAAATTTTAAATAATGAATCCCCGGCACGGCGCCAAAAACTTGACTGGCGATCTAGAGTGCTCTTCCATTGCTACCATATGGATCATGAAAAGCTCGTCACACTCCTCTACGTATGTCAAATATTTCTATGTAATTGTGTAGAGCTTATCTAATCTTTCTGCTAACCCGGCTACAGTCAACGTGACTCCTTTTCTTTCCACAATTTCATTGTTCCTTGTTGGAAATATTTGCATGATCTTATCACCATGTTCTGGCCTGATGCCCTGATCAACGCATAATTGTGTAATTGTTAATGGGTAGCACATGTAGTCATTTATGTTGTCCGCACAGCGCTGAACTTGTACCTCAAAAATCTTTCCTAAGTTGATATGTGCTCCAAGCTTAATTGCGAACAATAGCATTGCTTGCTCTCTTTTGATTAGTGCCCTGTTAGTTGAAGGCATTATTGATGTTCAGATAAGCATCAACCAATCATGAAGATCTTCCGAAATCATGAATACTTGGATTGATGTCGGACCGTTCCATTCAGCTCCCACTGTTCCTATTAATGCCAGACTTTCTTGTATTTATTCATTGGTAGGAGAGTTAATCAACTGTTGACATAATGTTCCAGGAACATTAGGTGATGCTAGTGCTTTGTTCCACGTGGCTGCTCGACAATCAATTTGTTGACCATCTACTCGTGAAAACAGTGGCCTTTCTTCATTTAAGTTTGAATAAAATTTATGCACCCATCGATCCCACAGAGATTGATGTCTAGAGTTAATATTGATCAGGCGAGAGTTGTGCTGAAAAGTAAATGCATGGGTTGAAGATGGTTGTTGTTTTTGTTCTTAACGCTAATAATAAAATGATGCAAATGCAGATAGTAATAAATATGAATGTAATGAGTAGTGATAAAATAGACAGTTGTAGAAAATGTTAAGAGCGCAAAACTATTTATTGAGTCCCTTACTTCCCTCTACCAAAAAGTACTTCCGCACTTAATGATTTATGGCAGAGCCAGCTTCCGCTGCGAACTCCGTACTCAACTCGAGGCAACGCGAGCAATAGCGAGGTTATTCCTAACTCCCTAAATGATGCAAAGACTTACATTCAACCTATTGTAGCATATTGGGTCATCATGCGGTTCCTTCTTCCGAAATCACCACAAGTTATATACGTGAGTAGCTAATCGACGCATATATATATATATATAATGGTAAATGCAGCAGTGTAAAACTCTCTAATCTATGCTCCTATCATGGTTCTACTCGAGACTATTCATTCAAGACTCCTATAAAGCAGCATAACAATAAACACAAGTAAGAAGTTTAAATCAGACGATTTTATTACGACTACTAAATGTTCAAAACTACAACTACTTCTAGAAAAATAATAAAATGGAATTGGCTCGGTTGTGAAGTGTGCAGCCCCCTTGTCATTGGCTCTTACGAACACTGCCAGTTGCTTCTCGCATCGATTGGCTTCTGGCCATCCGACCAGCACACCTAACCTCAGCTTCCTTCTTCATATTTATACAGTTGATTTACTTGGTCAGCAAGCCTAGGTGAGCTGAAAAATCCTTATTAATGTAGGATCTCTTGATTTTCGCTGGAACTTATTTGATTGACACCAACTTAATTGCTTGATTGATTCTCTGTTATTTCTTTGTTAGTGTGATTCTTCGAACGTGACCTCCTTGTGAACGCGTGAGTCTTCTGTGTGTGTCTCCGTTCGCATTGCTTCGTCCTTCCAGCATAAGTATTCAGCATTCCCTGCATTAAATAACCTTTTTAGCGCAAAGTTGTACAATATTCATATGTAATCAGCGAACTACGCGTATGATGCTACATTATGAATGCATGTTGATTTCCATGTTTTTTACTTGCAATTTCCTACTACCACTCATTTATTTCCCTTAATCCTAAGAATACTGCAAACTAATGTAGCCTAAAATATGCTCTATTTGAGAGCTGTCAATGATCCAGTATGCTACATTAGGATTGGGTGAAAAGTTTTTCACCATTCGAAGTGTTAAGAATAACCGTACTAATGCTTGCATCGCCCTGAGTTAGTATGGAGATCGCAGCTGAAGTTGGGTCTACCATAAATCATTAAGTATGGAAGTACTTATTAAGATAGGGAAGCATGAAACTTGATAACTAGTCTCGTGCCCTTAATATCTTCTATGGTTGTCTTCTTATCACTACTCATTGCATTCACATTTACTTATTGTTAGCATCCATGTTTGATCACTGTTAGCATTCATAATCAAAACACACAACAACTTCAAACCCATTCTTTACCTTATTTGCATAACTCTCACATTAATAGTATTAGTTTTAGACCTCAATCCTTGTGGGGAACGATAAAATATAAATACTTATCACTTGTTGCATTCTGACCGCGTATACTTGCGCTTAAGCGATTCCGAGTCACACTTAGCAATAGGTTATGCTCTGAGTTAATTACTGTACATTTATATTAGCACCCGGAACGCATTGGTCAAACACCCATTTAGATCCTATAATTTTCTTATTTTGTGGTAAGGAGACTATGTCCCAAGTTTTGTTAGAAAATCAAGGCCTAAAATTCTTATTACATTGCACCCTTCCAGTGAGGTGTTTGTAAGGCTAACTTAGTAGAAGGAAGTTTAGTTTCAACTTATTGAGTGAGATAGGCTTTGAGTTTAAAAATACCTACTTTAGCTCTCTTGGTCATAGGATGAAGGTTAGTTATAGTTTTTTGTTGAACAAATTCAGTACTATCAGTATTCTCAGTAGTAAGAGGTGTGTAAACACTAACCTGAGTGGAAATAGATGTTTGAGATTGTACTTGAGGTGTGCTTGCTAAGATATCTTCATTATATGATTGTACCTAAGGTGTACTTGCTGAGGTATCATCAACATATGAATGTAATCTCATTCCTTGAGAAGAGTCAATAGACTTAAAGGAAGAGCCAATGTGCTCTAGTAAATCCTCAAGTCTTTGTGGAGAAATATTAGAACATGCTTCAGATAATATACGAGGAGCAGACATAGTACTAGTAGATGGTGTAAGTGGCAAAGAAAATTTAGCATGATTAATGGAAAAATGAAACTAAGTTTCATTAAATAAAACATGTCTTGAGATATAGATTCAGTTTATTTGTCTATATAAACATTGATAGCCACGATAAAGATGATGACATCCGAGAAAAGTACATGGTGAAGATCTTAATTGCAACTTACTAGTGTTTTAAGTACGAAGATAAGGAAAACAAAGACAACCAAAAAATCATAAATACTTATAATTGGGTTGTTGTTTCATTAACTTCTCAAAAGGGTTTATCCAATCTAAGACTATTGTAGATATTATATTGATGAGATACGTGGTTGTTGCAAATGCCTCATCCCAATAGGGAGTAGGCATAGAGGCATGAGCTAAGATAGTGATCCCTAGTTCTACAATATGTCAATGTTTCCTTTCGACGATTCCATTTTGTTCAGAAGTGTGAGGGCACGTTACTCTATCTTCGATACCATGAGTTTTTAACAAGACTAGAAAAGTTCAAAATTCTCCACTCCCAATCTGACCGCACTACCTTAATCTTCTCATTCAAAGTGTTTTCAACCCCATGTTTAAATTGTATAAAGGTATTTAGTGCTTGTGACTTATTGTTAAGAAAATATATCCAAGTGAATCTCGAATAGACTTCTACAAAACTAATATAGTACTTGAATCCATTCTCAAAACTTAGACTAGCTGGCCCCCAAATATTAGTCTCTATCAGTTACAATGGTTTGGAATATATTGTATTTGTAAAAGAAAAATGTATCTTATAAATCCAACCCATTGCACATGAACTACAAAGACTAGATTTTATTATTATTATTATTCATTGCAGAAGAGAGATTACTTGACTTTAGAACCTTAGAAACTACAATTGAGCTATAATGCCCAGGTCTAGAATGTCAAATATCATCAAAAGAAATAGTATTACAGGATATATCAATACTATTTTGATCAGAAATACATTCATTATACAATATAGTGTGTTTAACAGTTTGAGAACCATAAGTGTCATTTCTTGAAGCTAGGTTGAAATAGTACAATCCATTAAGTAGACATCCCTGAAGTAGAACCATTCCATCTAGGGGTGCAACAAAAAACCGAAAAACTAAAAAACCGAACCGAACCAATTCAATCCTATGGATCGGATTGGTTTTTTAGCACAAAATCGGACATATCAATTTGTAATTTGAAAAAATCGAAAATATTGGATCGGTTCCAGTTTTCATTTTAAAAAACTAATAAAAATCGATCCAAATTGAATTATATATGTATATATTTTTTGAGATTATAAATAAATATATATTTTGTCAATAAGTCATATAAAATCATCTTCCTTCAATTATTTTGAAGATTTCCTAAAGTATTGAAGATTTTCTTAATTCCCTTCTATTTCAAGTAAAAAAACATCCTTAAATAATTTTTAATAAGTTCAAAAATACTTCTGACCTTTAAAAATATTGTTGTTTATGAGATTTTTTATGAAAAATGTTTTTGATATATTAAAAAAAATTGGACATCGGATCGGATCCAAAATCAAACTGAACCAATTAAAAATCGAACCAATGGTTCTATATTTTATTGGACATTGGATCAGATCAATTTTTTGAAAATCGAAGATATCGGTTTGGTTGTCGATTTGGTACAAAACCGACAAAAACTGAACCAAAATCACCCCTAATTCCTTCGACCTGATTCTTAACAAAACACATGGATAGATGAAATTCAAAATAAGCATTATTATCTTTTGAAAATTCACTAACACTAAGTAGATTTTTAGTAACTTCTAGTACATAGAACAAATTATTCAATTTAAAAGACTTAGCATTCATATTTTTAGAGGAAAACAAGGTACTTAAACCAACTTCGTTAATAGAAATACTGTGTCATTTGCAATTCTGATTTGATACCCACCATTATAATTAGCAGAGTTAGATAGGTTAGAAGTATAATTTATAATATGATTGGTTGCCACTGAGTCAAGGTACCAATTGTTATCAACATTGAAGTAGTTTGTATACGGAATTACATCTGCAGTGTTAGCCGGAATGGTTGTCATGTTGACCAATGATCCTGATAAAGATGAACACGAGGCATTTTGGTTTCCAAATTGTCGATTTTCGCTTGGAATTTGTATGATGAAGGTTTGGTCAAATCGGTGATAACATCTTAGAGTTATATGTTCAAAGCCTTCACACAATTGACACTACGGCTTCGAATTATTCCAACCTCTTTCACGTCCATGAAATCGACCTTCTTGTCCTCTAGAATTTTGTTGATTGAAGTGTGGATTTGTAGAGGTTTGATAATTCTTATTTTCTTTATTTTTAAAATTAGGCCTTAAACTTACCATATTTGTTAACGGTAAGTTTGTTTTAGATTGTTGACTTTTTTTTTCTAACCTTGTTTCAGTCGATAGCAACAAAGAATGTATTTTTTTTGCAGATTTTTTGGTTGGAAACTGACATAAATTGCAAAAACAATTGACTCATATTCTGTACCCAAGGCTGACAGTATGTATAAAGTTTTATCTTCTTCTGAAATTTTGTGACCTACTGAAGTTAGAGAATTCACAAGAAATTTAGCATTCGATAGACATTCTTTCATAAAATTATCTTATTTTTTCAAATCTTGGAGTTGGGCTTTAAATTGCATAATCTTGGAAATATTTCTTGATGCATATGCGCGAGCCAAAGATATCCATATATCTTTTGCTGAGTTGCAGTCAATGATTTGATTGATCTGTAATGGTCTGAGTTTTCGTTAAGGTTCTCCATGTATGGTTTTCTATCCGTTTGGTTAGTTTGTTGGGCTATTATTGTAGTTTTAACCTTAGGGGTAAATTAGTAAATTCATTCCTAGGGCTTGTTTTATGATTTAATGAGCTTCAAGGTCATTGTTGTTATTTTAGGAAAAATAGGGTTAGTTTTATAATTATTGGTTTAAAGTCAATTGGCAAAAAGGGTTATTTATCAATCGTTCATTCCAGTTCTTTCATCGATCATTCTGAAAGGCAAAGAGCACCTCCAAGTTTCTCCTCAATCAATCCTCTCACTGTGATCGAGCGCCGCCGCACACCCCACTCGCAGTAGGATTAAGCCCCGCTCAACTACTCTGCATGCGCCGTCTCCGTGTGCACCCGTAACACTGCGCCATGCCATCACCGATTGCCAGCCGCACCACCTGCAGACACACACCTGAGTAGTCCTGCCCCTACAGCAGCCTCACCCCACGGCATTCTGCCCAGCGTCTGCCTATTCGCAGATGCAGCACACCAGCGCCCAGTCCAGTCGAGCGCTCTTGCCCTTTCTACCAAGCAGCGCTTAGCCTTGGCACATGCAATAGCCTTGCCCTGCATCCGTCTTGCCAAGCAGCCGCAGCCAATGTCTAAGCAGCCATTACGCGCTGTTCTCCAGTCTTCGGGTTTTTTGTAAAATTCATGTGTTTCCTTAAGTTCTCAGTTAGATATTGAATAGTTATTTGTGGCTTATATCGTTGTTCACTCTAGGTTGTTCGATTAGCTTGTTGGTGCCTTTATCTGCAGCTCAAGGAGCTTGTTCTGTATTACTTATTAAGTAAGGATTTCATATCTAGGTTGTGTGGACCCTGCGCATGTTTATCACTGATATTTATATGATGCTTTGTATGCCTTACTAGCTGTGAGCATGTCTAGGTGAACTCGTATGTTGTATGTCTATTTATTTTCGAGCATGTTTAGTTTGTTAACTGTTTGGCTGGTGAACTCAGGGATGTGATGTAATATGTTACCCCCAGTATAGCCTAGTTTCAGGCCTGCTAGAGCAAGATTCTTATCATGGTGCAAGCCTGCCATAGGAGATTCCTTAACTTCAGGTGATAGGTGTGAACAGGTTGCCACAGTAGGATGCCTAGGGCTTCCCATCGACTGTGGATCATTGAACACCATTTCGAATCTTGTTAGGCATGTGGATCTGAACCATGTAGTATGCGTAGGCCTACATATACTTGGTTTACAACAGCATGCAGTGTGCGCACACACGCACTACATGCCTAGAGGAAGGCTCCCTTGGGCTAGTGTCGTCAGTATACCTTTCCCGTGTTGTCCAGAGCCGAACACTTGGATCGTTCCCCAAATTTTCAGATCAATGTGGTGAGCTGATTAATAGGTCAGAAGTCAGCAAACTCTTGATATTGGGAGTTATGTTGATAACTCAGGTTTGGGTAAAAAGATGGTTGGTTTTGCATGTATTGCTAGGATGCTAGATGATGTGATGATATGCATACTGTACCCTGGTTGGGGATTCTTACTAAGTACCTTCGTACTCACCCTTATTTCTGTAGTTTTCCACCAGGTAATTTGGGACAACATCGAAATGGCTAGAGGAGGCATTCATGGATCATGAAAGTTCGCTGTTTAATCATTTATTCTTTATTTATTTGGTTTAGCATGCTAAACAGGGTTGATTTTTTATTTTGTTTTCATTCTGGAATGTTTTAAATAATCTCTAGCTAGAGGCTCGAACATTATTTTATGTTGGTTTATTGGAAAGGTCTTCTTTTTAAAATAAATTGGTTTTCAGTTGTTCTGTTATAACTGCATTTAAAACCATACATGTTGAGTAAGAACCGGGTCTAGGACTGTTTTAGAAGTCGAGTTCTTACATGATCAGTACATCATTTATCGATCCAAGCATCCAGGATGCCAGTAGCTTGTCTTGTTGAATTCAACGTTGATATTCTAGATTCTTGATTTTGACGGATTCATCACTTTTCTGAGTAACGTTGTTGCAAAGAAATTTATTCAGTAGAAAAAAATCTTCTTGGATATGTTCTTCAAGATTGTGTCCTTGTATAATAATCAATACCCGCATCTTCCAAGCTACGTAGTTTTTATAAGTGACCTTTACAATTGTTATCTGGCCTCCTGGATTGAAGATCAACTCATTCTTATTTTCACCCATCGCTCCTTCGCTACATTTGTAGAGGATCTGAAATCAATTTTCCCTTAGGTCTTTTAACGTGGGCTTTGATACCATATCAGCAAAATTAAAGGCAATAGAGAGATTGATGAACAAGATGGTATATAGTATATTTATTATGAGGAAGGGGAAAAATAGTTTAAGTAGCCCTAAATCTCAAGAGAGGAAAGATTATAGTACTCCTTTACGGTTAGAGAAGAATAAATGGGCTAAACACACAAAACATACCGACCCAACAAATATCACATCACACCCCATACATAATGATATTAACGAGATATAATCCCAATAGTTGAATTAAAAAAATGGTGTTTATTTGATTGCTTTATACGGAAAAAGTTCACTAGAAAATTTATTTATAGAGCTCATCCAATTATTTAAAATGTATATTTATATTTTCAAAATTCAGCTAAAAAATTTCAAAGCTCAAAGTTTTTCCTAAAAGAACTTAAAAGTGGATTTAAAAAAATCCATTAATATCTTTAAACTACTTTTAACAAAGCAAAACCTAGTGCAACTAAATAAAAGTTCCTTGAAAAATATAATAAAATCAATTCAAAACACTTTTGAATTTAATGCCCAATTAGTAATTTTTATTTAAAAAAAAAATTAAAATTAAAAAATAAAACTTGATTCTTGTTCTTCTTTAAAGAAAAAAAAGTGGTTACCACCTTTAGAGGTTAAGACATGGATGGAAGCAATTCTCTAAATACACATAAAACATGCAATTGAATTGAAAAATATCTTTCCATTTTTCAAAAAGGAAAAAAAGAAAATAGAGCTTCCCTAAACAAAAGTAGAAAGGAATTGTTAAAGTAAAAGTCAGTTTAAAAATAAATAAATAAATAATAAAATATATATATATATATATATATCGGTTTTTCACGGACTCGTAGGGTAGTCCCTTCAATTTTTTTTCCATAAAAATAGATTCCCACTTGACTTTCTTTTTCTCAAACAACCAATCCCAATCCAAAACACAACAACTTTTCCTATTCCTTTTCTTTTCTTTTTCCTTTATTTGGTTAAATTACATTCTAGTCCCTATAGTGTGTGCTTGGATTTTGATTCCTTTCCTATAATTCTAATAATTTCATTAACTCGTTACATCTCTATGTTACCTTAGGAAAAAGATTCACCCCATATATTAAAGGTTAAATTAATATCAATTAAGAACTATTGATATGGCTATTGTAGGTGCTTAAAGTAAGCTTAGCTCAGTCATTTCGTTGATCAAACTTTATGAATTTGAATTTTTTAATCATAAATATTGGTATTAAATTAAAAGCAAAAACTCCAAAAAAATTTTAAAAGATTGATATAAATATAAGTATTGAAAACTTTTATTTTGTCGTTTTAAATTTAGATCAACTAGTTTAATCATATATTTTTTATTAAAAACAAATTAATTATAATTTTTAATCCAACCAAAAAGAAAGATGGATTTAATAAGTTGAAAAGATGAAGTATTTTATTTAACCCATTTAATTTTTTTTCCCCCTTTTTTGGAGATTTAACCCATTTGATTTAGGATGTATGAAATTAGACCAATTATAAAGCCCAAATTACTACCCAGAAAGGACGACTCAATTTCCCACCATAAAAAAATTAACTCATTTAATTTCTCTTTTATTTTTGAAAACTACACGTGTTTTCTCTACAATTGTTTTTTTTTTAATTCTTAACTAAATTTAAAAATCAGATTCGTTAACCCACATTTCTATCATGATTTTTTTTTTCATTTTTTTTGAAAATCGCTATTTTAAATTTCAAAAGATAAAAAATAAATATCTCTATTTTAATTTTAATAACATTTTAAAAATATTTAGTACATAAAAAAATATATCAACTTTCAATAATTAACTTCAATCAGTTTACTATGTACTTAAAAAAAATCTTCAATCAATTTACTTGATTAAAATCATCAATTTATAAGTTAGAATATTAAAGGTAAGTGAGTGAATTTTTTTTTTTTTGTTATATTTGATTTTTTTTTAATTTTTATCAACATAAAATTTCTTTCCATTTTTTATTCATAAAAAAGTCCCTCCTCGTTCTAGTTTAAAAAAATGGCTAAGAAGTTTGTAACAAAATAATAAAATTGCCAACAAGATTAATTGCTGGGCTGTATTAATATAGTAAAGCTAATAATCCAAAAATCTTTGAGTTCAAATGTGCCATTCCCAAATATTGTAATCTCGGAAAAAAAGAAACAACAAAAACAATGAAATTAATATTGATAAGTTTAATTTCAAAAAACTAATAACAACAATAATTTCCTTTCGATTTCATTACTTTTTAAAATTATCTGTCACGGGTGGCTAAAAAACAACGTGTTTGGATTTTGGCGCTTCCCATAATTCCCATCTCTTTCCTATAAAATAATGTTCATTGCATGTCCATTACAGAATACCCTTCTTTTTCTGTCTTTCATTACAGAGCTCTCACTCATTTCCATGGCGGCCAAATCCCAGCTCGCCATGGCTCTGCAAAACAGAGCACCAAAGCTCTCTGTTTACACACTCTCCTTTTTGCTTCTGTCTCTCTGTTTCAGCCGGAGCTCCGGGCAGTCGGCAACGGCGTTTTCCTGCAACACCGGGAGCAATACGGCGGGGTTCGGGTTCTGCGATTCATCGCTCGGGTTCGGGGAGAGAGTAGCAGATTTGGTGAAGCGGCTGACACTGCAGGAGAAGGTCGGGTTTCTAATAAACAATGCCCGGAATGTGAGCCGGCTGGGGATTCCAAAGTATGAATGGTGGTCGGAGGCTTTGCACGGCGTCTCTTACGTCGGACCGGGGACCCGATTTTCAAATGTGGTTCCAGGAGCCACCAGCTTCCCTCAGGTCATCTTGACGGCTGCTTCCTTCAATGCTTCTCTGTTTCAAGCCATTGGAAAGGTATCTTAAATCAGTTCCCCTCTTTTTATACAATGTGGGTTGCACAATTGCTGGTTTACTACAAATCCACTGTTAATTTTACCTGCAAGATGTGTTTTTTAGCACAGCATATACAACTAAGAGCTTATTTTAAGTAGAGCCATGAATATCAAATTTGCTTAGTTAGAAAATGATGAGTTTTTTTATTAAAATTTTCAATTGATAAAAAGGGAAAAAAGAAACCCCATTTTCTTGTGAGATGAAGAGTTTTAAAAAATTATCTTTCTGAAGATGGATGCTGTGGTGGGATGAATCAATTGAGGGAAAACTGAAATCTTTCAGCCCTTTTTCAGAAGAAAAACGAATCTACATTATTTTAGATTATTTCCACCTCATTTTCTGTCAGAAAAGTAGATATTATTAGATAATTTAGATTACCTTCAATAGCTGCAACTAGGCACGTTATGTGAAGGTGGGTGAAATTTTTTTCAGAAATCTCTTGCCTTAAAGAAGAGAGAGAGATGTAGATTGAAAGGCTTGGCTTGCATAAAAAGCTAAATTATCCAATAATTGCCAGCAAAAGAAGATGGTGGTTGTTGACCTACTGGAATAAAGACAGGAACTTTATACACAATTTCAAGAGTTCTTCAAAAAATAATTTGTATGGTTCCAGCTCAAAAGGGATATCTTGATTCAGACATTAGAACCTGCCGACAGCTCACATTTTTTAAGGATAATCTAAATGGAAAAGAAAAAAAAAAAGAAGAAATATCCACCAAGAATGAAGAACACAAGCTTGAGTAAAGAAGATTAGATTTGACTGAACGAAAGCAATTTTAATTGTTAATTGTGCAGGTAGTTTCAACGGAGGCAAGAGCTATGTACAATGTGGGATTAGCAGGACTAACCTATTGGTCGCCCAATGTCAACATTTTCAGAGACCCCAGATGGGGCAGAGGCCAAGAGACTCCCGGGGAGGACCCTCTGCTCTCCAGCAAGTATGCCGCCGGCTATGTACAAGGCCTGCAGCAGCGGGACGATGGGGATCCCGACCGGCTTAAGGTTGCCGCGTGCTGCAAACACTACACTGCCTATGATTTGGATAACTGGAAAGGCACAGATCGTTACCACTTCAATGCTGTGGTAAGAGTTCAGTTCCTCTGGCAATGGAGGTGAGGTTTTTTGTTTGGCTTCGTTTCTGAAGTTGGTGTTGTATGTTGATTGAAGGTGACGCCGCAAGATTTGGAGGATACTTTTCAGCCGCCGTTCAAGAGCTGTGTGATCGATGGCAATGTGGCCAGTGTGATGTGCTCTTACAATCAAGTTAATGGCATACCAACCTGTGCAGATCCAGACCTCCTTGCTGGGGTTATCCGTGGCCAGTGGAAACTGAATGGGTATGCTTCTTTGCTTCATTCTTTTTTCCTGGAATAACAGAACAAAAATGAAGCCATTACATATGGGTTTAGCTTACAAATCTAGTCAATATTCTTGATGTTTGTATATGTCTCTTTACTACAAGCAGAAGATGATATAAATCTGGACAGTACATGATTTCATACTTGGCTTAAAAGGAAATAAGTTATATATCTCTTTATTTCATCCATTATCTACTTCTTTCTACCTTTTTCTGCCATATTGTTTTAAATCATCTAACATAACTAATAGATATAATATACCACATCATGATTTAGTTACCAATACCAACGGTAGACTAGATAGAATCGGAGTTTAAAGAGCATCATTCTAATATTTTCCACTCTAACATTTGATTATTGCAGATACATAGTTTCAGACTGTGATTCAGTAGATGTTCTGTATAATTCACAACACTATACCAAGTCACCGGAGGAAGCTGCAGCTAAAACTATATTGGCAGGTAAATCATTTACTACAGTTGGTTTCTGTGAAAACTTAATTAATGTCAATGTTTTTTTTTTTTTTTGGTAGGAATTTCAGTGTTCTCATGTGTAGAACTTGAAATAGTATGATTCAATGAGATTGGATACTTAACCCAAACAGTCTGTTTAAATGTGTCAATTTTAACAGGGTTGGATCTTGACTGTGGCGATTTTCTTGGGAGACATACCGAAGCAGCAGTTAAGGCGGGCCTGGTGAATGAGGCAGCCATTGATAAGGCAGTTTCTAACAATTTTCTAACATTGATGCGGTTAGGATTCTTTGATGGCCATCCCAGCAAGCAGCTTTATGGAAAGCTTGGTCCAAAAGATGTTTGCACATCAGAGCATCAGGAATTGGCCCGAGAGGCTGCAAGACAAGGCATAGTTTTGCTTAAAAACAGTCCAAAATGTCTCCCTTTGTCTTCCTCTGGAATTAAGTCTTTGGCAGTCATTGGCCCAAATGCAAACGTCACAAAAACCATGATTGGAAACTATGAGGGTACACTCTTTTCTCAAAATATTAGCTTCGAATCTAGTCTAGTTGCTAACTTCAGCTACTCGCCGAAAAATCCAACCATATTTTTAACTTGTTGCAGGCACACCGTGCAAATATACAACACCTTTACAAGGGCTATCAGCAGTAGTATCCACCACATATCAGCCTGGCTGCGCCAATGTGGCTTGTGGCACTGCCCAACTAGATGAAGCAAAGAAAATAGCAGCATCAGCAGATGCCACAGTTATCGTAGTAGGATCAGATCAATCAATTGAAGCTGAGAGTCGAGACAGAGTTGACCTGAATCTTCCAGGACAGCAGCCACTTCTCATCACAGAAGTGGCCAAAGCATCAAAAGGACCTGTAATTCTTGTCATAATGACCGGCGGAGGCATGGATGTAACATTTGCCAAAAACAACGACAAAATTTCAAGCATCTTATGGGTTGGTTTCCCTGGCGAAGCTGGAGGTGCTGCCATAGCTGATGTAATTTTTGGCTCTTTTAATCCAAGTAAGTCTATCTACTTCTCAACACTTTAAACATCCACCAACCATAATAAAATTCACTTAATTTCAACTAACTAACATGGATATAACTAGGGGACTTTTCATGTATAACATAAAAAAAACCATAGCAGAATTTTGAACAAATTTGTTTATAGCAGAAAAATGGTAAAGTGATCAAAATGTCCACACTTAAAATCAAGTGAAGTAAGAAAGTAATTCAGTTGATTGAAAGCAATTGATTCAGTTGATTGAAACAATTAGTTCAAACCATTGAAAGCATGTAAGTTTAGCTGATAGAATATGAAGAAGAAGAAAAACACAAAAATCAATAGCTTTCTTACTTTAGATAAATTTTTTATGAAAAAGTGCTATTTTGAGCTAATCAATAGCAATTTCCCATATAACTAACTATTGTGAATATGAAGAAAAAAAATTGTAAGTGATTGAAACATTTCATCAAACAGGTGGTAGGCTACCGATGACATGGTACCCACAATCCTATGTAGAGAAGGTGCCAATGACAAACATGAAAATGAGACCAGATTCATCAAATGGGTATCCAGGAAGAACATACAGATTCTACACAGGGGAAACAGTATATTCATTCGGGGACGGATTAAGTTATTCAGATTTCAAACATCACCTGGTGCGAGCCCCAAAGATGGTGTTGATCCCCTTGGAAGAAGGCCACATTTGCCGCTCATCAAAATGCCACTCGCTCGACGCAGTCCAACAGAGCTGCCAAAACCTGGGATTCGATGTTCATTTGAGAGTCAAGAACACAGGACAGAGAAGCGGAAGCCACACAGTTTTTCTGTATTCATCGCCGCCGTCAGTGCACAATTCGCCTCACAAACACCTCCTGAGCTTCGAGAAAGTATCTCTTGGAGCCAACGAAGAAACGATGGTCCGATTCAAAGTGGACGTTTGCAAGGATTTGAGTTTGGCCGACGAAATGGGAGGCCGGAAAGTTGCTTTGGGTCTTCATGTTCTCCATGTAGGAGCGTTGAAACACTTGTTGAACGTTAGGGTTTGAAATCGGGAGAGCCGTTGAGCTCTTCCTCTGCCGCCGCCGCCGCCGCTCGCGGTGGCTGATTCTGAATTGTTTTTGTTATGCGCTTTGGTTGGAGGGAAAATCAAGTTGTAAAATAAATTGAGAGAGTTGTAAGGATTATCTCAATTCTTAATTTTAGAAAGAATACACTAAAAAGAACTTGTTGGAATTTGGGGAAAAGGGGGCAACAAATTGAAATGAATGAAGAACTTGTTGCATTTGTTTTTCTTTCAAATAACATTTTTAAGTAGATGAAGTGTATTGAAATTTAAATGAAGATTGCACAATCGTCACCGTCAGAGTCTTGATTATAAGGTCTAGAAGAAGGAAAAAAAAGTCTTTTTTTAGAAGGAAGAAATAAAAAAGTCTTGATTATAAATTGGTTTATAAGTCATTTTGATTCTCATTGTTCATGTACTATTACATGTTTAGTTATTAACTTTTTAGTTTAACGACAATTAAATATTAAAATATAGGTAATTTTAGGAGTAGGCTAAATTAAAAAAATATTTATAATATTAGGTAAAAAAAAAGAAAATAATTAGCAATCTTGGTCATACCGTACATAAGTTATACGGTATAATTAGTATGTTAATACATAATATTGTATTAATCACATAATATTGTATTAATAATACATAATAATGTATTAATACCTTAAATGATACTGTAGGATAAATATTAGTAATACCGTATATTTGACTAGATTTGTAATTATTTTGTTAAACTAGGTTATCCATTGCAATTTTCCATTAAAAAATTCGAATTTATTATCTTTTATTATTTTTGTTGGTTTAAATTGTTTTTTATTATTGTTATTATTATTATTATTATTTTAGAATAATTGTTTTATTATTTTAAAGTTTTAAATTGGCAAACAAAAGTAGTAGTTATCCAATATTAGAATACTTTTTCTAACTAAGTGGTGGTTTGAATTCCCTTCTAATTGTAATTAAATTTTTTAAGAAAAAAAATTAAAGCTTTAAATTGGTTTTTTGTGTTTTGTTGATTTTTCTTAAAAAATTATTTTCCATTAACTTTGACACAATAAATTTGAGAATTATGTTTATATCATGTCTTTTTTCTAATCTTAAAATAATTGTAATAATTGTATTTATGTCAAATACAATTAACTTGTCAAATGACTATAAAGTTATCGAATCTAATCTCTCTACCCTCAATTATTGTAATCTCTTTTTTTTAAAAAAAAAAATTCAAATTTACTTTTAAATTTATTGAAATTGCATTAATTAAAATGTTTGAATATCGTTGTTTATAAGAAGAGTTATAGAAAACTCTTGTTTTAATATGGTTGTTTGTAAAAAATATTAGGGGAAAATATTGTTTGAATATAGTTGTTTGGAAGAGAATTTGTAAAAATAACTTTATTTGAATAAAATTGTTTAAAAGAGAAGTTAGATAAATAATAATAATAATAATAATAATTTTTGTAAAATTGATATTTGAAGGTTGGTGTGATATTTTTTTAATTAATACATTAATGATTAGACAATTATTGCAATTATTGTATAATGGAACTTTTTGCGAAAAATTAATATTATTTCTTTTATATATATGTGTGTGTGAAACTTTTTCTCATGGGCAATTTTTTTATAATTTATTTTTTCTCATAGAATGTTCAATTTTTGATAGAATGTAATTTTTTACGTTATTAAGAATGTGCCACTTTTTTAGGAACAATCTATATATTAATTTCATAAGTAACTTAACATAAAAATTATCCTAAAAAAAACTTAACATAAAAATTGTTATCAAAATTATAATTTACATACTAATATAAGTAATACTCCTATGTTATTATTCTTTAATGAATTAGAATAGTTATCATATTAATTTGTTATGATTATTTTATGATCGAAATTTTTATCTATTCATTGTCAATTTAATATGCTAGTGAAAATTTTAAAATATACATATTTTATAGTATATATTAATTAAAAATGCATATATTTTATATAATAAGTTGGTCCGAAAAATTGTCACCGCTCAAGTTCAATTCCAATTTGTGGTTAACTTGTTTTTTCTTCATTTTAACTCGTCTTTTCTTCTACTTTTGTTCACTCTTTATATTTTTATTCCTTATACATATATACAAACACTTTTTGGGGTTTTTTTTAGGAATAGGTCAAATCGGAAAAGTATTTACAATACTAGGCAAAAAAAAAAGCAATCATAGTCATAGGTATTAATAATTATACGATATTATTAATATATAATACTATATAAATACACAATACTATACTAATAACAGATAATATTATATTAATAATGCATAATAATGTATTAATAATACAAAATACTGTATTAATAATAAATAATGTTGTATAATAAGTATTAATAATGTTGTTTTACTATAGATGCAAATATTTTCAAATTTGACTAAATTTGTAATTATTTTGTTAGAATAAGTTATCTATTACAATTTTCCATATTTTTTCAATACATTTTTATCCTTGAATTTTGAATTTCAATCTATTTTCATTTTTTTTAAAATTGTTTTTAATATATTTGTTTACCCTACTTTTTCAAATTTTTTTATTATCTACATTATTTTTACTTTTTTTTCTTTACTTTATTGGTATATTTTATTTTTATTTTATATTAATATAGTAAGGAGTGGAGGATTAGAATCACTTTTTAATTTTTAATTTTTTTTTAGATTACAATTACTCAGAGTGGGGGAATAAAGGAATGGGTTGCATTACTCATTTTAAAGTGTCCTACGGTGATCTAATATCTTTTTAAGAAAATGACGCGAGAATCTGCGGTGAAGAAATAAGGAGATCTTTCTACTTCGAAATATCAGTTGAAAAAATCATAGGAAAATTCGTGGATTACCCGGTAAGAATGTGGAGAAGAACTAAAATAGAATGGTTCCACCTACTCAAAACTAAGAGGGGATGCTGCCTACTACTAAAATCCCGATTTTTGCAACAGTTGCGTTCTTCTATGCAAGAAGAAGACTTAGAAAGAACAAAGAAGTTTGGATCGAAAAAAGTATGCTATTTTCAAATAATGGATCCCTAAACTTTGCTAAACGGTTTTATACAAAAGGTCTATCTGTAGACCTTAGTCCCGTTTCAGCCAAAGCTGTACTTACAATCAGATCTACTGTTGGTTTGTGTCAGCTGGCAGAGCGGTACAAAATAACTCGTACACTCTTCCGCTTAGTGGGTGCTGGATATCGAACCAGAGCCCGGTTACAGTCTTTTTGGTCATTGGGTATTGTTCGCAAGATTCACACGTGTCGGTTTAATTAAAATTTTAATTGGATGAATAATGGTGTGGGAGATTCGCTGTTTTGCCGAAGCAAACTATATTCCAATCTTGGCTAATTGTGTGAATGTCTACAAATGCGCAAGTATAGGCAGTCGTATTGTAGCAAGTTTTAATATAAGTAAAAGGTTATTCTCCACAGGGATTTTTGAATTTGTTTAAGGTCGGTTTCATGCAAGAGTTGAGGTAACGAGGTTGTGAGTGAAATCGTATGTTGATTGCAATTAAATAAGCAAATGAATAACTAACAAGTAAATATATGAAGTGAAGTATCGGATGGGTTAATGGTTTCAGGGATTCGCTTAAACGAACAAACTAGTGATAACGAATACTAACAAGGATCCTTTGGTTCTCTCGAACACTTACATTCGGCTCTTTCGAGCACTTAGTTTAATTCTCTCGAATTCAAACAACTATTCTAACACATTAGCACCATGCGAACCTTATCTCTAAGAATTCTCCAATTAGTAAACAAGCCTAACAGCCCTGATGTCATACATGCAAATTCGCTCTATCTCAACTCTCTCGAATTAACACAGAGTTCATACAAACAGTTGGTCCACATAATGTATATTAAATAAAATACAACATACACAATAAGTTCAGTTCGCTAGTCCCTTCCCTGTCGCTAAATCCCTTACTTCCCCAAAACCTCCCGACAACAAGTTTAATTTCTCATATTTGAAAACATGCTCAATCGTAAAAGAAAAATGGGAAACATGCTAAATGATAATATAAGTTCAATGGAATAAAGATCAGCAAGAGAAGGGATTAGAAAACGCCTGAAAATGTTGATAACTTGCAAGATCCCCGGTGAAACTCTGGTAACAATAAGATTGTCTTCGAAAAGCTTAAGTTCTACACTAGAAAACAGTGACTGAGTCCCGCGAAATCACTCCGACGGCTTAAAACTAAACGAAAAACTCAACGGGAAGTAAACTTCGATCGGACGGGAAGACCAGACATAGAAAACGCTTAGCAATGCAAATTGGCTGACGCTGAAAGTGAGGATGTTCTTGCCTTATATAGGCCTCCTGCAATTCGCTGCTACATCTGCTCCACGATCCTCTTTGCAAAAAGGCTGCTCTATGATTCACTTTGTCGGGTGCATCAAAGCCGACACTAATTGATGGTAGAGATAAGCTTAGGAATCGTGGATCTTTGACACGCGTCATTGAGAGAGATATTTTCTTCTTCTCGAACATCTGCTTCGCTAAGCTGTTCGCTGCTGCGATCACTGATTGGCTTTTTTTATTCACTTAGAGGTTTTTAGCTTTGCTGGGGCGGAACTGCTTCTCTCTGATCCTTGCATTTTGCTCTATTTGCTTTGCCGAAGTTTCCTGCAACGAAATACAAGTATCAATTCTTTTTTATACACTTAGAAATAATTTCATTCAATTAAGCAGGCTTTGCTGCAAATAACTTATTGTTTTCCTTTCTAGCCGACTTTCGTTAGATGTTTCGCTTTAGCTAAACTCTGGTCCACAGGAGCGAATTAGTATACTTAATCAATTCAATTCAGGATTCTTCTTTTATAAATATCTTAATTTAAGTTACTTTAACTCTCAGTTCTTGAGAGTTATCAGGTATATACTAATGTCGTTGAGTAACTGGTTTTGTTGGTCAAATCACTTTTTCAATACATTCAATATAAAAATTGAAGAGTTGCTTTTTATTAACCAGTGTTTATAGAAAATTTTATTTTATTGTTTTAATTTATTTTAAAAAAATATTGTAAACTTATATTATTTTGGAGAAATATAAATATAAATGGTAAATTTTTTTTCTTTACACAAATAAGTCTAAAAATTATTAATAATTTATACATATTTTTTAAAGGATAACAAATTAGTTTTATATATAAAATTTGGAAGGAGGGGTTTCAAAGGGTGGTTTGGGATTGGTGTTGACCGTTAAAGAAGATAAATAGAAAGAAAATTTGATTTGTGGTTTTGGGTTGCGCGAAAAAGTGGCATAAAAATCTTGTTTTGGATTCGGTGTACATATAAGGGTGTGTTTGTTTTTGGTAGAAAAGAATGGAGTGGGGTGGAGTGGAGTGGAGGGAAAAGAAAGGGTTAATAGTAGTTAGAAGTAATTATCTACTCGTTTGAGGATTGAGGTTAAAAGTAGTGGATAAATCAACTACTTATTTGGAGATTGAGTTAATAGTGGTTGATGCATTTTTTTTTCTTTTTATTTTTTGAAAATGTGGTTGAAGTAGTCTATAATTAAAAATTTATGAATTTTAATTATTCATTTCAATTATTGTTAACTAATCTTAAAAAGTATTTTTATGTTTTTTAGTTGAATAATAATTCAAATTGAAGAATTCAAATTCATGACATTTTAGATTATTGATTCACATATACACCCATAAGATAATAAAAAAATTATCATATTAATTATCAATCAAATTTTAGTTTTACATTTTGTTACTAAACATATAGTAACATGAATCAAGCAAGCAATAGTAAATTTTAAAAATTTGAATTAAATTTACCATTGAATAGATAATTGAGAGTAGTAGAAAATATATTTACGCGAAACTTGTAAAAATATATTATTCTAGAAAATAAAGAAATCGAAAATAGTAAGATATGATAACCTTATTAAGCAAACAAAATATATTATATAGTAGTTAAAATATTTGTTTCCTAACACACAAATAAAAAAAGAGAAATTCATAACTTCAAAATATTTATTTATTTTTCTTTCCTTTGCCTAATTTTATTAAATTTTACTTATTGTTTTAATTATTTTTTAAAATATTAACTACTTAGGAAAAAAAACAACTAAAATGTTGTTTTAGTCTATTTACTTTCAATTTTGTTTTATTTTGATTCTTTTACTTTTAAATATCAAATTTTAATATTTATAACGATAAGAAAACTAAAATTTAGTATTTATTGTTAATTTATTACTATATTTTATTTACAAATTTGTTCTTATTAATTTTTTATAGTTTAAAAAATATATTTACCTGAAACTTTTTATTACAAAAATGAGGTTTTCTATGAATTAAAATTAAAATTAATTAATAAATTTTTATTAAATAATTCATTTCAAGATCGAATCTTCGAACGTAGAATTAAATTGGAATACAACCAATGAACCAAGCCAACACACTATCGACTTTTTCGATAGAGTTAAAATTACTTTTGAAAAGACATTTGAATATTGATGTTAGTATTAAAAGATATATTTGATGAGATTTAATGTGAGATTTGATTAAAAAAAAAAAGTTTTTTTTTATAAAAAAATAGAGATTTGATAGAGGGTTTGAAGAATGGTTAAAAAGTGGTTGAGGAAAGGTTAAGAGTGGTTTTCTACTACAAAAAAACAAATGAGGAGTTGTTGATGAGTGGTTAATATGTCCAAAAAAAACAAACATAGCCCAAATGATATAAAATCTGATTTGGAAAAAGGTGTTTGGAAGGGATAAAATATTTTTTTACAAATGCTCTTAATTTTAATTTTGTAATTTATTAGTAACTCATGAGCATCATTATACACTCAACGATGAAGAAATTTGAGATACAAATAATGAGAGCTATATATAAGAGATTATAATAAAAGATGTTTGCGGAGATGTTATATTTTATCCATAAACACCGTTTTTTTTTTCTTTTGAGACATTTCATAAACACCGTTTTAGGTGCAAAAAAAAAAGTTTAGGGAAAATTTTAAATATGGGCTGTATTTTTAGACTGAGAAAATGAGGGCCCAATATTTGTAGGCCCAGAAAAAGAAGTGAAATGGCTTAAATAAGCCAGGTCTTCAATTCGTTGACTAGCTCTTTGCCCTACAAACAGTTTCGTTTAACCATCTCACCGTCGCTTCTCTGAATCGAATTTGGAGGGCTTTCGTTCTTCGGAAATTGTTACACTTCAATTCTGCTGGTAACCTTTTTTTATTTCTACATTTCACGTTTTCGTTGATTTAATTTCCTCGATAAGAATGTCGAATTGGTGTGTGTGTCTAATTCGTTAATTAGCCTATTTGTTGAGGTATTTTGATTCTTCGGATTGAGAAAGTTTTTTAGTGTTCTCTTCTGTTGGTCGATCTCAACGAGTTGATTTCGTTTTATACTTTTTTGGGTAAGAAACAATTTCATTATAATTGCATAGGAAGGGGAGCCTCAATAAGTTACGAAAGTGGTCGAGAAGGGTATCATAGCTATACTTATAAAAAAGGGGGCGAGTTAGTGGTATTGTCCATGAATCTATCAAAGGATGCAGATTTATCTTGGAATATGCGACTATTCCTTATTATGCAGTCGATTTCGTTTTATAATATGGGGTTTTCTGTAATTGCTCGCCATTCTTCTCACTTTGGGAAGTTAAATTTATTTGACTGCGATGTAGCTCGAATAATGGCTGACGAGGTGGAGTATCGCTGCTTCATTGGCGGCCTTTCTTGGTCAACCACCGACAGAGAACTCAAGGAAGCCTTCCAAAAGTTTGGCCATCTTCTCGATGCCAAGGTATCCGATTTGTTTTTCTCTTTTAGCTGATAACAGTTTAATTCTTTTTGCTAACCAAGAAGCACGGACATGATTAGACACGCCATTTTTTAAAAATGCAGGACACAGATATGCCGAGAACACGTTATTTATTATTATTTTTTATGATTTACTATTAAAAGATCAAATCCAAAATATTTACTTTTTTTTACTAACTTTGAAAAATAATTCAAACAGGGTGAACATGAAAATTCAATTAGAGTTTGAATTTAATTTTAACCCACGTAGTTAGTTATATGAATTCATTTAAATCCAATAAAGAAAAAAATTTCACCATTCTTTAAATGCCTACTAAAAGCACACAAAACAAAATTTATAAGCCTAGTAGCCTACACTTAACAATCTCAAAATATTTTACTTTGGACCTCATTTCTTTTTCTTCATTCTTTTTTCTCTCCTTCCTTTTTCATTTTAGTCCATCTATCTTTGAAAACGGCCTTTACCCACCAACACTACTCGTTGTCGTGTCATCGGCCATTTGAAACAAATAAATCTTAAATGGGGTGTACATGAAGTGTCCATAGTGTGCCCGTGAAGTGTCCAAAATTAAAAATAATAATAATAAAGGAGGATACATAATTTTGAGTGTCGTACACGTGTCCGAAGAGTATCCGGAAGTATGAGTGTCGGACATGTGTCCAACACGGACACTTTGTCAAAATAGAAGTATCTGTGCTTCCTAGTCTGCTGTAATGTAATCTTGTTAAAAAAAAAAAACAATCCGGATAGATATTGCCTTCCATCTAAGAAGCACGGACATGGACACGAGATACAGACACGACGCGACACGGACACGTAGAGACGCCATGGTTTAAAAATGCATGACACGGATACGTCGAGGACTCGTTATTTATTATTAGATTTTATGATATACTATTTTTTTTGAAACAAGGGTAACCACGTCCGTCTCTAGGCTAGACACCAGAGACATCGAAGGAGTAATGTTATATGTGAGTCTCGAACCCAAGACTTTGATGGGAGCATATCTTCAAGGCCCAAGTCTTCAATCACTACCCACCCCTTGGAGACAATTTTTATGATATACTTTGATCAAATCCAAAATATTTTAGCTAGTTATATGCATCCTTAACCATCTCAAAATATTTTAGTTTTTACCCCATTTTCCTTCTCTCCATTCTATTTTTTCTCTTTCTTTCCTTTTTCCATTTTAGTCCATCTATCTTCGATGGACATCGTCGTCGACAACCTCCACCAACACTACCCGTTGTCGTGACGTCGACCACTTGAAACAAATAAGTTTTAAATGAGGTGTCCATAAAGTGTTCATGGTGTGTCTGTAAGTGTCCAAAATTAAAAAAAATAATAATCAAGGAGGACATGTGTACAAAGAGTGCTTGCAAGTATCAGTGTCGGACACAAGATAGAAATGTCCGTGCTTCCTAGCCTTCCATTGGGTCTTTTTATTTTGTCATATGATTCTCTATCTCTGAATAAAAAAGGGGAAGGACTCCTTGGATGATGATTATTCTATACCTACTTAATGTAAGGTTTATGTTTCACAGGTAGTTGTTGACAGGTTTTCTGGCCGTTCTCGTGGTTTTGGATTTGTCACTTTTGATGAAAAAAGAGCTATGGATGAGGCAATTAAAGAGATGAACGGAATAGATTTAGATGGTCGGGCTATTACAGTTGATAAGGCTCAGCCTAACCAGGGTTCAGGTAGAGATCACGATGGTGATCGTCTACGAGGTCGTGATCGTGATCGAAGTCGAGATTTTGGTGGTGGACGTGGATCTACTGGTGGAGATTGCTTTAAATGTGGGAAGCCTGGACATTTTGCCCGGGAATGCCCTAGTGAAGGTGGCGGCAGAGGAGGTAGGTATGGCGGTAGGGATGACAAATATGGTGGTGGTGGCGGCGGCAGTGGTCGTTATGGTCCAGATCGAAATGGAGATAGATTTGGTGGGCGCAATAGGGGTGGTGACGATCGAGGAGGTTCAGGAAGTGATCGATACAGTCGCGACCGCTCTGGGCCATATGAGCGACGGGATTCTGGTGGCTTTCGTTCTTGATAAAATTGTAACTTATCTGTTAAGGTGTGTAGTTCATCTTAACTTTACTGGTTCCTTATGGCTTCCTTGTTACTGATGACTTGTTCTATCTCCACATTAAATGCAGCTTACAGGGTGGGATCTTGCTGTGATGTCCTGCAGAGTGTTAATGTTTCTTTCTACATGTTGTCTCTGTTACAGTTCAGAGTTCTGAAGTGCAGAACTTGACGTTAATATTGAGATGTTTGTGTTCCTATGTGATGAATCTGGTATCTTGGTACTGTGGTGTCTAATGTGTTCTTGACATACTCATTCGAATCTGGTTTTATGGTCTTTGAATGCCAATGTAGCTGCTGGATTACTTGTGACACATGCACAGGGAAATTGCAATAACTGCTGCACCATTTGATTTGCAAAATTCTCTTTTTGAATACCACTAGACCTGATTTTTGATGTTGGATGGGTATTGAGAGAGCCTGGTTTTTGATAAGCTGTGACTAGCAATCTGTGTCCTGACCCGGAAACTTGACGCGAACTCCCCATTTCAGAACATTGATCCCATCCCATTGTCCTATAAATTCTACAGGAGTTTACAGGTAATTACTCTTTTTTTATTGCCTTGTTGTCTTAATATGACCTATCACCCATGCTTTGTGTTATATTATTGATGTTGTGAACTTTTTGGCAGCATCCTTCCTTTTTATGGTCTTTTTGGGTGCATAATTCAGTTTCTTGTTAATTGGGCGCGTTAAACTTAAAATTTATCAAAGCCCTTTTGGGATGCTCAGGAAATTTTGCAAATAAACTCGCTTTATCTACAAATACGTCCTGCTGGCTTATGGTTGAGGGGTCTCGCTTTTGATGAGTTGTATGGTTGTATTTCCAGTTTGCTCTTGTTGGGGAGACTTTTGGTGTTCTTGCCTTGTTTCTGGATCTGCTTGTTGTTCTTGGTTTTGAGATTGATTGAGATGTGTGATTGTGTTCACCAAAAGGGTTTCATTGAGTTTCTATTATGTTTATGATCGGCCCTTTTTCCTTCTGGATTAGTTTGGTTTCATGTCCATGTGATGAGAGGAAACCTTCTTATGTGTTTTATCTTTATCCAACATGCGTATCTCAATTCTCGATTCTCTCCTTGCTTGCTGCCATGATGAAAGTGTTATTGGCGATAGGGAGGAAACCCAGACAGCCTTTCCACTATTATTTACGAATTGTATTTTCAACTTTGGATTTTTTTTTTTATCATATGATTTCTTGTCCCATAGTTGCTTTCTTGTATCAATTGTTATCTAGGATGCTTTTTATTTTTATATTTTTTTGTGGCCCTAAACATCTTCAAATTCTTTTGTGTTCAAGAGCAAAGTGCAGACATATTTCAGGTGTTTGTGATAATTTTGTTTGTGTTAGTTTTGTTTTGTCCCTAAGGGGTGGTACAGTGGTTGAAGATTTGGACTTTAAAGGTATGGTGTGAAATTTCATGCCCCTTTCCTTTCCTCACTAACAATTATGTTGGTGTGTTCTAATTACTGAAAATGCAAGTGTTTTGTTCAATGGCAGTTCTAGCTATTGTTCCTTTGTTTGCTATCAGTTGAATTGTTTTTCGGATAAGAATTTTCGTTTTATTTAGTTATTGGGGAATTTACAAGCCGTAGAGTTATTTGATGATTATTTCTATCTGTATATTTTGATTATTTAGAAAATAAAGAGGAATTAGAATATTTTAGAAGGTTGCCATATAAGTGCAATACAAAAATATGAGTGTGCGCTATGAAGTACGAGAGACGAGAAGTGAAGGTTGAAATGGGGGTAGTTTTAAGCAAATTTAATTTAGAAAAAATTGCACAAATCATCTATAACTATAAGATTTGTAATGATTACACTTTATTATTATTTTTTTTGACAGATTTGTAACGATTACACTTTAAAATTTGGATCTGATCAATGCATTCTTTAAATTTTAATAAATGTTGTAATTAACACTTGAATTTGAATAAGAAAGGAGGATAAAATTGTTATTTAAAAAGTTCTCTGTTTTTTATTTTCCTTTATCTTCTTCAACCTTCATTTCTCTCCTATCCTCGTTCACCCCTTGCCAAATTCATACAAGAAAAATTTATAATATGTTTTCATTTTTCTAAATCCATATTTTTCGCATCTAAGATGTGCATCCAACACACTTCCAAAAAATCAATCTATATTATTGTTTAATACGATATATGACATAAATATCTTGATTATACGACATGAATATCTTGATTATGTGCATCTTTATAGTTAAAAATAACAATATATTAAAGTTATAGGGAAGAATAAGAACCGTATTTATATAATACCCAATATAAGTTGAATGGGATTATTTCTATTAGAGATGTCCACGGGGCGGGGCCGGGGAATGGGTTCCCCGGCCCC